>LBNU01022037.1:32383-42389 GCA_014162995.1 Artemisia annua | reverse complement strand
TTGCTTTACTAGCGAGTTATGGTCCAAAAATAGTAGCGAGTATCATTTGTAAATATTGCGAGTAAGCAATTTTCATTTGCGAGTATCAAAGGCTCGTTTCTTCTTAGCTAAAATAGAGTCGCTATGCTGTCGGATTTACTTCTCAAATTAGCGAGTATGGTCTAAAGATTTTCCAAACTTTTACGAGTTAAAGTCTCAAGTTAATTTTCTAGTGTCTAGTTTATTTTAGTGTGGGTTTTCTTTAGTGCAACATAAATTTAGTTTTAGTAAACCTAGTTTGCTTTTATTCGTGTCGGGTTAAAAGTTTATTACACAATTTTCTTCAAGTCTTTTGATTCTTATTCTTAACTAGTTTAATTTTTCTTTTCGATTATTAAAATATAAAATCCCAAAAACATTTTCCCTTTTATTTTCTTTTACATTTTAAAGTTTAATTTCATTTCTCTTTCGTTTAATCTAGGCTTATGTTTTCTTTTCTTGTTCAACTTATTTCATTTAATCTCGTTCTTCATTTCATTTAAGTTTCAAACAAGTTTTTGTAGTATAAACTAAAACTAAATCTCATCTTTCAAACTTATTCATCTCACATAACTCACGACTCGAGTGACAAGATCAATTCAACCCTCGTTGGGACAACGACCCGTGGTTTAAAAGCTTCACCGCTTGATTCTACGACTATCAGGGAGATTGTTAGGAATGCTTCTAAACATTATCAAGTCTTGGTCATCTAATTATGTAATAGGTTGCTTTAGATTATCATCATGTTTAGTTTTTAATAATGTTTCATGTTATTAAATCTATTATTCATGTTATGTAAAAGTCTAAGGGCCAAATGTGCTAATATGTGAAACATGTGAAGCCCTAGACTACTAGTATAAATACTCTTGAAAACCCTCCAAGGAGGTTGTTGGTTCTCATGTTTATCAAAGTTTAGTATTTTCACACACAAGAGTTCCTTCCACTCTCTCTCTCTCTACTTACTTTCTCTCTCTAGAAATATATGATTTTATGTTGTAAAATGGTGACCTAACAATAGTGCTTGTTGACATGCCTTTCCGGCGCTTACGTATTCGGCTTCGGTCGTGGAGATAGCAAGAGCCGTTTGTTTCTTGGAGAACCAAGAAGTTAGACAACAACCCATGAAGGTACAAATGCCACTCGTACTTTTTCGATCCACATAATCTCCCGCATGATCAAAGTCAGCATAAACGATAGTTTCTACGCCAGTCCCCTTGGGATAATATAATCCCAAGTGTATAGTGCCTTTAATGTATCGGAAGATACGTTTAACCGCTTCAAGATGAGAGGTTTTGGGATCCTCTTGGAAGCGTGCACAAAGGCAGACACTAAACATGATATCGGGCCTACTTGTCGTTAGATATAATAAACTACCTATCATGCCCCTATACTTAGTATTATCTACGGACTCACCTTCTTCATCTTTCGTGAGTTTCACTTCCGTAGACATGGGAGTTTTCATGGGCTTAGACTCTTCTAGACCAAATTTCTTAAGCATCTCTTTAATATATTTAGATTGATTAAAGAAGATGCATCTTCCATTTGTTTTATTTGTAGACCAAGGAAGAAATTTAATTCGCCCATCATGCTCATCTCAAACTCGTCATGCATGATTTTAGAGAAGTCATCGCATAATTTAGGACAAGTTGAGCCGAATATAATGTCATCGACATATATTTGAACAATGATGAGATGTGAATCACGTTTCTTCGTGAAGAGTGTGTTATCAACCATTCCCATGGTATATTCATGTTTAATCAAAAACGCCATTAGTCTATCATACCAAGCTTTAGGAGCTTGTTTAAGACCGTAAAGAGCTTTCTTAAGTTTATAAACATCATTCAGTTTTTCGAAATCAACGAATCCTGTAGGTTGTGCTACGTATACCTCCTCATTGATAATACCATTTAGGAATGCACTTTTCACGTCCATTTGAAATAGTTTAAAATCTAAGGCACAAGCATAGGCAAGGAGTATTCTAATGGACTCTAATCTAGCTACGGGTGCATAAGTCTCATCGTAATCTATTCCCTCTTGTTGATTGTAGCCTTGTGCTACTAATCTAGCCTTGTTCCTAGTCACGACGCCATTTTCGTTGAGCTTATTTCTAAATACCCACTTAGTTCCTATGATAGTTTGGTTCTCAGGAGGAGGTACTAAATCCCAAACTTGATTTGCGGTGAATTGGTTTAACTCTTCTTGCATAGCAACTATCCAACTTTCATCCTTAATTGCTTCACCGACATTCTTAGGCTCTACGGTGGATATAAAACAAAAGACATTACTTTTGTTTTGTGCTTGTGACCTAAGGGTTCTTTGGTTGAGATTTCCTATGACATTTTCTATTGGATGATTTTTGGATTCCTTAATGTTAACGACTTCGTCAACTTCGACTATTTCATCCTCAATATCATTTTCTAGAATTTTCTTGCTATTAACCCTAGTGGCTTCTTCCTCATCTAGATCATCATCCACCAAGGGTGATGTTTTCGTGGGAGGAGGACTTTCATTGAATGTCACGTTAAGTGATTCTTCGACTTTCATAGTCTCCTTGTTTAGAACTACACAGGCTTTACTATTTTGGGAGTAACCTAAGAAGACACCTTCGTAAGACTTTGGATCAAACTTGGTGAGGTAGTCTTTGGTGTTTAAAATGAAGCACTTGCTTCCAAACACTCTAAAATAGTCTAGTGTAGGTTTTCTTCCTTTCAAAATTTTGTATGGTGTTTTGCCTAATATCGGTCTAATCAATATCCTATTAAGTATATAAGTTGAGATGTCTACGGCATTACACCAAAACTTTTGCGGAATAGATTGCTCATTGATCATTGTTCTACTCATCTCTTGTAGAGTACGATTTTTCCGCTCAACTACCCCATTTGATTGTGGAGTACCTGGAGCTGAGAAATTGTGAGTAATACCATTAGCATCACAATATACTCCAAATTGTACTTCATTGTCAAATTCCCGACCATGATCCGTTCTAATGGACACTATCTTACAATCTAATTGATTTTGGACCTTTTTACTAAAGATTTTGAATTCTTCGAAAGCTTGCGTCTTATTCCTAAGAAACCTAGTCCAAGTGTACCTGGAGTAATCATCTACTATTACTAGTGTGTAGTAATTTCCTCCGTAGCTCCGTACGGCGGATGGACCGAATAAGTCCATGTGAAGAAGTTCTAGACATCTAGTGGTAGAAACCATATTCTTAGCCTTGTGACTAGAATGAGCTTGTTTACCAACTTTACAAGCATCACAAAAGTGTTTGTCGAACTTAAGCTTAGGAAGGTTTCTAACTAATTCTTTTGATGCCAATGATTGTATTAATCGCATATTGGCATGACCTAGTCTCCTATGCCATAATGTGGAGTTGTCATCTATAGTTGCTAGGCAAATCTTATCCTGAGGTGTATTTCCTATCTTCATAACGAATAGTCCATTTTTCCTAACTCCTTTGCCTATGGTCTTGCCATACTTAGTTATCTCACTACCTTCTTCTGAGAAAATTACTCTACACTTATTGTCGACCATTTGACTAATACTAAGCAAATTAAATCCTAGGTTATCTACATGCTCAACATTTCTAATAGTAAGGGAGTCTTGAGTAATCGACCTTTGCCAATAATGTTGCCTTTAAGTTTGCTACCGAAAGTGACATTACCTCCATTGTAGGCTTTGTATGAAGAGAATAGACTTCGGTTGCCCGTCATGTGATTAGTGCATCCACTATCTTTGACCCATTCATCCGGCTCCAAGTCGATTCCCAAGCATATCTCATTTGACGCTTGAGCCATAAGACATGTTTCGTCGTTAGGCTTCTTTTCCTCATCATTATTACTATCACTCCAAGATCCTCCTGCTAAGGCTCTTTGGTTGTTGTTTCTTTATGGCTTAGGACAATCTCCAATGAGGTGATTTGGGTCTCCACATCTAAAGCATTTTCTATCATTCTTTCCTTTCTTATCATCTCGGTTCTTTGAAGATGACTTCTTCTCATCACGAGGTTGTCTAACGAATCTACCCTTTCTTCTAAAGAACTTTTTAAAGTCTCTAACCGCTAGTGCGTACTCTTCATCTTCACTATCGGAACTCGAGCTTTCTTCATCACTAGACTCTTTCCTAGCTTTCAATGCTAGCGATCTAACTTTCTCACTTTTGCCTTTGACTATGTTGGAGTCTTTCTTTATTATCATTTAATGAACTTTCAAGTTTCCTATGAGTTCATCAAGTGATAACGTCGCTAAGTTCTTTGACTCTTCAATAGCGGTGACCTTTGCTCTCCATTTGGGATGTAGAGCCCTAAGAAACTTCCTAACATAGTTCTTGCTAGAATAACCTTCATCAAGAGCTTTAAGACTGGTAATAATAGTATTAAATCTAGCAAAAGCATTATCTATGGTTTCATCTTCCGGAATGGAAAATTGTTCATATTGTTGAACAAGAAGATCAATCTTGTTCTCTTTGACTTGATTATTACCTTGATGGGTGACTAACAAAGTTTTTCAAATTTCTTTTGCCGTATTGCACATAAAAATTCTTTCAAATTCCTTTTTCGGCAAAGCATTGTAAATTACCATTTTAGCCTCATCATTTTTGGCTAGTTTCTTTTTAAGATTATCACTTTGTTGATCATAAGGAATAATTTGACCCTTTTCAATAGGTTTAAAGTCACCATCGGTAATAACATGCCAAAGATCAATGTCTTTTGATTTCACATATGTTTCGAATCTAGTTTTCCAATAAATAAAACAATTGGTTTCAAAAAGTGGTGGTCTTTGCATAGATTGCCCTTCTTGATATTTGTCGAAATCCATTGATCGTTTCAAGTTTTAAAATACAGTATACTTTAAAAACTTGTCAGACGTGTCTCTGATACCAATTGTGAGAAACTAGAAGGGGGGGTTGAATACTTTACCGACTCGTTTTCTTTTAGTTATACAATTTCTTTTTGAAAAACTTAGATTCAAATGTACATGAGATCAATCAACACCAATATGAACACAATACTATGCAAACACAATTAAACAATAAGTAAGTAAGAAAGGAGATGGAAAGATCAAACCGAGACAACAAGATTTACAGTGGTTCGGTCACGAAGCTCTTCTTCGCCCTACTCCACACCTCGAGTACCACACTCGAGAGTTCTAAGCACTATGTCAACAAAGCTCCCTTCAGGCGGAGAAAATCGTACAACGTCGCTTACGTTATTTTTCGACACTAAGCTAGATATCGAGTACTAATCTTAGCTAGTACCAATCTACCACGATCCACTTGATCCTTACTTCACTCAAGATCTACACGCTCCTCACACTCTACACGATCAACNCACACTCGAGAGTTCTAAGCACTATGTCAACAAAGCTCCCTTCAGGCGGAGAAAATCGTACAACGTCGCTTACGTTATTTTTCGACACTAAGCTAGATATCGAGTACTAATCTTAGCTAGTACCAATCTACCACGATCCACTTGATCCTTACTTCACTCAAGATCTACACGCTCCTCACACTCTACACGATCAACACGATCCTCACACAATACACACGATCAACACGATCCTCACACAATCTACACGATCAATTTGATCCTCACACTTCACTCATGATCCACTTAATCAACACTCTAGCTCACAAGCTACTAAAGATCCTCAAGATCTCTACAAGATCACAATGATCAACACAAGATGACTATAAAAGACTATAACACTTGATGTATGTCAAGATACAATCAAGTAAACGCCTAGTAATGCAAGTGCACTACACAAAGACTCTAACACTTTGTATCTTCTTGATACTTAGTGTTCTTCTCTTGACTAGTAGAGGAATGAAGGTGATCTTTGGTTGGATGAAATGATCACTCTTTAAACAAAATAAAAACTAACTAATGATCAAAGGAATGTAAGTGTGTTAGGAGTAAATAAATCAGAAAGTTATGTGTGAAAAAGGATAGCCAAAATCTGGGAAATGAAGTGGTATTTATAGAATCTGAAAATCTGACCGTTAGAAGGTGACGGCACCACTAATTGTCACACGGTACCACTAAATTTAGTGGTACCGTGGTACCGTGCCAGACAAACACGCTCCATTTTTTGTCTTTAGTGGTGAAATTTTATTTGGGGGAGTTTGGAGCTGGTTTGGGTGAAAAACTAGCTGTTGGGGATTAATTTGAAATGAATTTCAAAATAAAACATTTCTTAATAATTCAAAAATGAAAGTGTATTTTTGAAAGAAACTTTTGTTAAGCTAAAAGTGTAAAATTCTAAACACAAATTCACTTCTTTGATCATTGGTAAAGTTGTAAATTTGTTTGTTCATACCTAGAGTGATTGACGTAGAAGTCGGATATATCGACTAAAAATTTGTTTACGTTAGTTTTGACGTAAGATGTTTTCACATTTTGTTATCATCAAAACATAGAGATATCGAGAGATGAGAATAACGTTTTTAGAAATTATTTGCATCAACAAAATCCATGAATAAATTAGTTATTCTAAATGTCCGTTGTCGATTAATAATATGGGAATATCATTAAACTAAGACAAATCTGAGTATTGGTTAGGATATACTTGAAAGTATATTGATGCGTTGACATACCAATTTCACATGATATTCAATGAATTGAATATAGGACTTATCCCAACTACATGATATTACTTATGGATCTTGTCATTAAGTAAATCATGGAAATAGTTATCCTCAGACTTGAGATACCAGATAACTGTCATGAATGTAGTGCATTTCTGTGAAGCAATTTACCGCTATCCGTAACTGGTAGTTATAAGGATTGTTTTCAGAAGTATTGCAAAGTTCATGGGTTTCGCTTGTAGTCAAGAAAGAATTTGTTCCTTCAAATTTGTTTTGAAGTTTAATACTGCTGGGCCCCTCGTAGGGTTGACAAGACGTTTGTGTGGCCACGCCCAAGATCTATTTGAAATACGTTCAGACGATCTGGTAATCTTGATCAATCATAAACAACGAGAAATAGAATAATTAATAAAGAATGACTTAGATCCATATCTTTATTAATGTAGTATTAGAAACAAAAGGATGATAATAATGATGAATCATTAAAGGTTTTTCCAGGAGACCTCCCTCGAGTTGTACTAGGGGCATTGGCGTGTTGCTAGACGCTAACCAATGTCATTATACTATTAATAGATGTCCAAGTGGGAGCTGTTAAAGTTTATGTACAAATATTAATAAGTATATGACTAGAATCGAACTCGAGACCTCGGGATTGCACACGTTACGAATGAGAATTAATGGACAATAATTAATATATATATATATATATATATAATGTTGTATATTTAATTATTTAAACACAAGTAATGTCTAACGGTCGTTAGTAGTTAACGGGAAATTGACTAACTATCGTTAAATATTAAAAGAGAATGACTTAAGTGAAATTAAGAGTCAAGAAAGATCCGGAAGCCCCTTGTGGGCTTGTGGCCGGTCGTGGAGGGGAGAGGGGATTGTCCTCCAAGTTTACTCTAATATATAAGCAAACCTAGGGATCATTCTTTGGTACCTTTTGTGCACACACAAACCCTAATTGTTTTTCCTTCTCTTTTCTTTCTTCCAAACCGATCGACCAAACACCCATTAGGGTTTCTTGATCGATTTTTTGCTAAGAAAATATTTGTGTTTTCATTACTAGCATAAACATTAATTTGTTATTAATTCATGTGTACAAGAACGAGGTAATTACTCACTATAGTAATTATCTTGCATCGAATAACAAAAAGGTAAAGGATTATTCATTGATCCACTATAAATCCTAATTAGGGTTCATCTCAATTGAAGGTTTAATTGAAGTTTGATTCTTGTTCTTGCTATAATCAAAAGGTACGTTCTTGATTTATTATTCGGTTAATTTATTATGTGTTATTTGATCCTTAGCTTCCGCATGTGTACTTGATGCTTGTTATTTAATTTATATTTGTTATGCTATTAAAAGAATCAACAAATTGACCATTTGATCCATGCTAATTTCCTTTTATCATCAGACGCACCCCAAAAGAAAGAAGCACGGATACCTTTTTTTTTTTTTTTTTTTTTATAACCATGGTTTCCGACTCTTTGGCCGACTAATCCACGGGGTTTGAACCCACCAGCACACAGACTCAAACCAGGTGAAGCCCTCCCTTTTCAGGAGGTTGGCGTGGCCACTTAAGGTTGTTTGCACCTAGCAGGAATTGAACTTGAGACCTCACACATTTTAGAGTATAAACCAAGGCTGCCAAGCACGGATTTTATGAGAGTAAAACGGCCACCTGACAATAACATATTAGCTTTCCAACCTGATAACCTAGCTTTAAACCGGTCAATCAAAACCTTCCAATTCGAAATTCTACACATGTTCGAACCTAAAGTACATATTAATTGTGTAAGTTATTCATATGTATCAACCCAAGTCAAGTTTTGAAGTATATCCAAGCAAAGAGAGTTGTCTAATTCGGTTTATAAACACGGTTGACGTCCTTTGTTGCTACAACAATAAAATATTTTTTAGTTGATTCGGATGTGTTTTTGTATGGTTTTGGCGTAACTTGTTTTGTCTCGACCTATAGACTTTGGCCCAATCTTATGTTGAATACTTAAATGTGCTCTTTGTCATTATTTATCTGTTTGGTGGGTTTAATGTGTGGAATATGCTACTAACGGGTTGCTCAAGTTCAATTTTGATCATTTTGTGACTCAGGGTCAAGTGCAAGCTTAGGAAATATGACGGTGATGTTATATTTATTTGAATTAAAGATGTTCTAATAGTTTAAGATTGTTTCCAACTTGTGTTCTCGTGACATATAATGATAAGCTTTAAATGAATGAAGTTACACTNAAGCACGGATTTTATGAGAGTAAAACGGCCACCTGACAATAACATATTAGCTTTCCAACCTGATAACCTAGCTTTAAACCGGTCAATCAAAACCTTCCAATTCGAAATTCTACCCATGTTCGAACCTAAAGTACATATTAATTGTGTAAGTTATTCATATGTATCAACCCAAGTCAAGTTTGAAGTATATCCAAGCAAAGAGAGTTGTCTAATACAATAAATCTTGTGGCCATCTCGGTTTATAAACACGGTTGACGTCCTTTGTTGCTACAACAATAAAATCTTTTTTAGTTGATTCGGAAGTGTTTTTGTATGGTTTTGGCGTAACTTGTTTTGTCTCGACCTATAGACTTTGGCCCAATCTTATGTTGAATACTTGAATGTGCTCTTTGTCATTATTTATCTGTTTGGTGGGTTTAATGTGTGGAATATGCTACTAACGGGTTGCTCAAGTTTAATTTCGATCATTTCGTGACTCAGGGTCAAGTGCAAGCTTAGGAAATATGATTGTGATGTTATATTTATTTGAATTAAAGATGTTCTAATAGTTTAAGATTGTTTCCAACTTGTGTTCTCGTGACATATAATAATAAGCTTTAAATGAATGAAGTTACACTATTTTTAGTGCGTGGACATTTATACTCTTTTTTTCTTTTGATCGGACAAAATCAATGGCGGAGCTAGAAAAAATTTTTTGTGAGGGCCGAAACAATTTTTTTACAAAAGAACATTAGATGGGAGGGCCGAGATGAAAAATAAATTAACACTTAAAATCGCGAAAAAAATACACTAACGGCCTTAGGCTTAGGGGAACCGGGACCCTTCCCAATCCCTTAATAGCTCCGCCCTCGGACAAAACAGAAATTAATACTCCTATTAACACAAATTGAATCATTTAATAACCTCAACCTTTAAAGATGCAATGCCCGAAATTTTGCAATATAAGATATTCTTGGACAGGTCTTGGGGAGGTATTTTGGAGAGGTCTCAGGTTCGAGTCTCACTATGGACCTTCAGGGCCCGAAAAAATAGAAGCAGGAGTGGGGTTTATCCCCCAAGGAGAAAGATTCGATGCTTGCATACTGCCCAATTGGATATCACTGTGGGCTCGAATCATATATATATATATATATATATATATATATA
>LBNU01022037.1:6980-26910 GCA_014162995.1 Artemisia annua | reverse complement strand
GTTGTGTGCAACAAATATGAGTAAAACGTCATCTTTAACGTACGATATCTCACTCATATCATATTGGATTTGAGTGATTCAAATTTCTGGGTAAAGAGTGAACCAAAATCTACGACTTTCATGTTTTAAATTTTTCACGATTCAGCATTTTATGATGGTACAAAATAAGGTCGAAAATGCCCAAAAAATCAAGAAAATTAACACCCATTTCGTATGTAAAAAAAAGAGTTTCGAAATTTTTAACAAAATTTATACCAAATTAAAGAGGATTAAATTTTAAAAATTATGGTGAAATCGGTTTTTTCTAAAAGTTTGTCGTTTAAGAGATATATGCGTTTGAAATTTGAGGTGAAAAAAGAAAAAATGGGTAATTATACTATTTTAACCCTATGCAGATTTTTTAAATAAAATAAGTGGGGGACACTTGTCAGGAACACTTTTTAGACTTTTTATTTTTTTTTTACTTTCTAATAGATCGGTGGTCATAACCACTAATCTATCATTACCAAATAAAAAAACCATTGAAAAATATTACTCCCTCCGTCCTATATTAAGTGTCCATAATGGAATCTTTATATGTCCCAAATTAAGTGTGCACTTTTATCTTTCTACCAATAAGATGAGACTTTAGTGAGTAAAATTAATATTTGATTGGTGGAGAGTTTACTTAGTGGAATCTCTTAAAACTTTGTGCATTATGAAAGTGGACACTTAATATGGTACGATGGGTGTATTATTAATCATTAAAAAGACACCCTTAATCAAAAAAAGATCTTTGCATGTTGTTTGAAGTCAAAAGTCAAAACGTTACAAACTGTCAAACATGTCTACAAATGTGTCACTACAAACTCTCTTCCACGGTCTAATTCGACGACTCTATTAGCATTGACTTCAATACACAACTCATCTTCATCTCTCTAAAATATATATATAAAAAAAAGTTTTTATATAATTTTCACAAAAATTCATTTTTGACTTTTGGGTTTTTGCCATTTCAGAATTTCATCACTTGGGTTCCTTCCTCTTTCTTTCTTTCTTTGAGAAAAAAAAGTTAGTTTTCTTGCAAAACCAAGATAACCCTTTTTGTACTGTTTTCATTGATGGTAGAAGGTGGAAATAAATCTTTGTATGGTTTTGATTGGGTAGCAAGTATTTAAGGTAAGTGTCCTTAGTTTTCTATCAGAATTATGTGTCTCTGTTTTGGTTGTTTTTTCTTTTCTTTTCTCTTTTTATGTTATTGGTTATGTGGTGACTTTATGATTTGTAGTGATTCTTTGTTTTCACTTTGAGTTTGAATAGCTTTTATGATGATTTGTTTTAGTGATATAAGTTTATTATTGCTAATGGAAGTTGTATTAGGAATTTTGATGTGGTATAGATGAGTTAATGGTATGAAATGAATTGGTGATCAAATCCTAATAAGGTACTTCATCATGTAATGGAATATGCACTATTTTGGCTTAAGGAACAATTTTATTAAAGGTTTGATTATCACTAGTAAGTAGTAAGTACTTCACTACTTGTTTCAAAAGTGAACGAAACAATGCCCTTTTGGCTGTTTTCATATGAATGCAATGTTTCTATTTTTGGCAACTTTTTGCAATGGGAGTTATCGCGTTATCTACTCGTATTTACTTATACTTATTAATGTTGGAAAGGAAACATTGCACGTGTTAAAGGGCGGTCTATATGAAAATATTAACGGTTTTTAATGAACGAAGGAACTTGAAGTTATGGGTCTAAGGTTATGATTTTTATTTTAACTTTTATTTTCTTATTGGTGTAGAAGACCTCTTTGCATCCATGAGTTGTTACCTAGGCTAAAGGTGCCAAGCTTGCGGAATTTCCACAGAGCTAACGAAATTTAAAGGTGACTATGCTTTCTGTAAATGACGCATTTGTCTCCATCTTCATATATTGTTGTTTGAAAGTTACTCATGATTAGTAATTTTTCGCTGGAAAAGTATAGTGAAGTCGATTATCTTTTCTCTTTCTTATGTTCCAAAAATGCAATAATTTTCATTGTTTGATATGATATTCTTCTTTTGGTGCACTAAACAGTAGTTTCAACAATATAAGCTTATGCAGTTCAGTCCTAAAAGGGTCTCTTTTTTTGCATTGTGATCCACAGTTCCACACTAACTTGTGTTTATGTGCGAGTTGACCAATAAATCTCTTTCTTTTTGTGTTTTATACTATTAACTTCAAATTTACGTATGTTCCGCCTGATCTATGGTATGTCAACAGAGATTTGTGTGTGAAACTTGTGTGTGAAACTTCTATGATGGAATTCAAAGTCTCTAGTCAACAAAGTTTTTGTAATTGTCTAATAGAATTTTACCCATTTGACCTGTTTGTTCAAAACTAATTTTTTTTTTCTACAAATTTGACTCGTGAGACTGTGAGAGATAAAAATAGCCTGGACTCACACTTACTGTTTCGGTTACCCTTTATTTTTCTTCACTCATTCTATCAGCTTCTTGTTACTTTGACCTTATTCCATCCAATCATTTTTTTCACAGGGTATACTCAGTTTAATGGCAGAAAGTTGGGACGATAGTCATGAACTTGGTAGCCAGTCAGACGATAGCTTTCAGTTCGAAAGACAATACATAGAACCAATTTATGATGCATTCATATGTCCACTGACAAAGCAAATAATGAAAGATCCTGTTACAATCGAAAACGGGCAAACATTCGAACGTGGAGCAATAGAAAAATGGTTCAACGAATGTAAAGAAAACAAAAGAAAGCTTGTTTGTCCCTTGACATTAAAAGAATTAAAAACAACCGATATGAATCCAAGTATTGCTTTAAGGAACACAATTGAAGAATGGAGTGCTAGAAATGAAGCTGTTCAGCTTGACGTAGCACGCAAGTCACTGAATATTGGTTGTCCTGAGACTGATATTTTGCGTGCTTTGAGATTTGTTCAACATCTTTGTCAAAAGAATCATTCAAATAAACATCTTATTCGGAACACTGAGTTGATTCCTATGATTGTTGACATGTTGAAGAGCAGCAGTCGTAGAGTCAGATGTAGAACTTTGGACACTCTTCGAGTTGTGGTGGAGGATGATGACGATAATAAGGTTGATACTTATTCATTAGCTTTTTTCACCGGCACAATTATCACATAAGTAACCAACTTTGGTTATTGATGATATGTATGCATATTAATGTGTATGATGTTTCCTTTTTCTTGCAGGAAATAATGGCTGAAGGGGATAATGTGCGTACAATAGTAAAGTTCTTGTCACATGAACAATCAAAAGAGAGAGAAGAAGCTGTCTCCTTGCTTTATGAACTCTCCAAATTGGAGTCTTTAAGTGATAAGATCGGGTCTGTCAATGGGGCTATCCTTATATTAGTTGGAATGACGAGTAGTAAATCTGAAAATGTATTAACGGTCGAGAAAGCGGATAAAACTTTGGAAAATTTGGAGATGAATGAAAATAATGTGAGGCAAATGGCTGAAAATGGTAGATTGCAACCTCTGTTGACGCTTCTTCTTGAAGGTACTACTTAGTACTTACATTAATTTCTGGATTTTAAAACTAAACTTTTTCGTTCATATGATATGATCTTGTGGGGCAATATTTGATGCTAGATATTCTTTCAACTGAAGTGCATAGTATTGTTTAATGCAATAAATTCTTGGCTTTTAAAATAAGTTTTAAACTTTCATTACGAACAAAAAATCTAACTTTTGAACTGAGGGGATTTAAAAAAATGAAAGCTAACAAGTCCATATTTGGATTTGCGTCTTTAGATTGATTATCTAGTTTTACTTGTGAAACACTCAAATATGTGATTATCCGATTAACACAACTTTATTTAGCAGAAACACATCAAAACGCTATCTGTGCAACTAAAATTGATCGTCTCATTCTAATCTTTCAACAAGACATTTGTAAACACCAAAAAACTACTAGAAGCAAATATGAAGACAAAGTTTTGAGATTATTATTCAACAAATTGAGTTGCTTCTTTTTAGGTTCTCCAGAAACCAAACTGTCGATGGCTTCATACCTCGGCGAGCTGGCTTTGAGCAATGACGTTAAAGTCTTTGTGGCTAGAACCGTGGGTTCATCACTAGTCAACCTCATGAAAAGTGGTAACATTCAGTCTCGAGAAGCAGCCTTAAAAGCTCTAAATCAAGTCTCGTCTTGTGACTTGAGTGCCAAAATCTTGGTTGAAGAAGGTATCCTTTCACCTCTCGTGAAAGACCTTTTCGCGGGTAACCAACTCCCTATGCGACTCAAAGAAATATCTGCTACTATACTCGCAAACGTGGTCAACTCCGATTGTGACTTTGACTCAATCCCTGTGGGCCCAAACCACCAGACACTAGTCTCAGAAGACATAATTCATAATCTTTTACATTTGATTAACAATACGGGACCCGCAATCGAGTGCAAGCTTCTACAAGTTCTTGTTGGACTCACTAGCTCTCCCGTTACTTTAATCAGTGTTGTTTCTGCTATCAAAAGCTCGGGTGCGATTAACAGTTTGGTTCAGTTTATCGAGGCTCCACAACAAGAGCTTCGATTAGCTTCGATAAAGTTATTACAAAATCTTTCACCAAATATGGGTCAAGAGTTGGCGAGTTCATTACGTGGGACTGCTGGTCAGCTCGGTGGGTTAATTAAAGTAATTGCTGAAAACATCACGAGTACCGAAGAACAAGCGGTGGCGGTTGGGCTTTTAGCCGATCTTCCAGAACGAGATACAGGACTTACGCGACAAATGCTCGACGAAGGTGTGTTCGAAATGGTGATTTCAAGAATCAGAATGATTCGACATGGTGAACAGAGGACAAGCCGGTTCGTAACACCGTATTTAGAAGGTCTCGTTCGTGTACTTTCGCGTGTCACGTTTGTAATACCTGATGAACCAAAGGCGGTTCTGTTATGTCGCGAATATGATCTCGCAGCATTGTTTACTGACCTCCTTCAGCAGAACGGGCTTGATAATGTTCAAATGGTATCGGCTTTTGCTTTGGAAAATTTATCACAAGAAACAAAAAATATGACCCAACTCCCCGAAGTTCCGACACCCGGGTTTTGGGCATCCATGTTTTCTTGTTTTAGCAAACAACCCGTGATGACGGGTTTGTGCCGTGTCCACCGGGGGGCCTGTTCACGAAGAGATACTTTTTGCTTATTAGACGGGCCCGCTTTACGGAGACTGGTGTCTCTTTTAGATCATACAAATGAGAAAGTTGTTGAAGCGTCTTTAGCTGCACTATCGACTTTATTAGATGACGGTGTGAATATAGAAGAAGGGGTTGCAGTTTTATGTGAAGCAGAAGGAATTAGACCAATTCTTGATGTTTTACTTGAGAAAAAAACTGAGAACTTGGGGAGACGTGCGGTTTGGGTAGTTGAAAGACTTCTAAGAACTGAAGATATCGCGTATGAAGTGTCAGGTGATCCTAATGTTAGTACAGCACTTGTGGACGCGTTTCAACATGGTGATTATCGAACACGTCAAATTGCAGAACATGCTTTGAAACATGTCGACAAAATTCCAAACTTCTCAGGAATCTTTCCCAACGCGTAATCATGTTGTTTTTCTTCATATTGTTTTCGTTATACACTATCGTGTGAAAAAACTTTACTCAAACGACTCGTAGATCATGACATTTTGTTATGATTTAAGAGTGGTTTTTGTGATTTCTTTTACATTGATAGTGTATATAGAAAACAAGTATGATCTCTTCATTTGTTTATTATATGTGTATAATTGATTTTGTTTTGGTTGTTGTATAATTAAGGATATGGATACATGATGAGTGAAAAATGTGCAGCCCTTTTATTTATACATCTTATTACTTAAAAATGTGTTTTAATGGTTGATAAAACATGTACTGTAAAGAAATTTTTGGTTGCTTTGGTTCTTGCTTGCTGAAGAAATTACTATATGCTATTTTTAAAAGGTTATGAAAGGTTATATAAAGTAGTATTAGACAATATTATGTTTGGTGTTATTGCAAAGATATTTAAACTAAACGGTCTTTTATGTTTTAATGATGAGAAATATGAACATAAAATACGTAAGTTACTCGTAATCATATATTCTTCAACACATTTCGTCTTCGTCTTCAATGTCTTGAGTCTTTTCGTGATTCAACAAAAGTTCAAATATGTTTATTATGTTGCATTATTATCAAAACCTATGACAAAGCATTATTATCACTTGCCCCAGTATACGTAGTATTTTGGAGTCAGTTGAGTCATTAAGGATTTACAATTTCAATTTACAAACTAGCCTGTAACTCTCCACCACCACAACTTGCTAGGTTTTCACCACCACCACCATCAAAATCAACTAGTGAACCATCACCCTCACCATCTCTACCACCAACTAGTGAACTCATACACCACCACCACTAGCACCATCACATTGTGACATTTCCTCACCACCGACTGCCATTTCACCACCACCAACCACCTTGCCTACACCACCAACAAATGACATTTCTCCTCCACCACCTTATGATACACTACAACTCACCTTAGCACAACCCACCTCGCCACATTCATTATTCCAAGACTTAGAAGCTAGACTTACCCCCAAGACATTCAAATCCTCCACCATTGCCATACTTCCCAACTATTGAGGAATTAGCTTTCCAACCAACCCATCTCGTGTTTTACACGGAACCTATGAACATTGATCCTAACATTCAACACTTCACATTCACACCAACCTTCCCACAAATGGATGTTTCCTTATGGATATATCAACGGTCCAACTAACTTCGTGGGAGCACACGTTGTCCATTGTGAGTGTTGTCAACATAACAATATGTTCATCAATGGACTTCGTGAGGAGATGCGATTTATTCTAAATCACATTCTCACACACCTAAACATTCTCACTCACATGATCAACTACCCATGAAAAGAATATGGTGAAAGTGCAAATATCATTTAGTTTATTAGGAAGTTATTGTCTTTAGTCCTACTTTATTTTTCCATTTTTAGGCATCATATTTTTTTTAGTTTATTTTCTCTTCCAGGAAGTTTATTTTTAGAGGCTCATAACATGTTCTTATTTTTACTTGTGTCTGTAGCTCTTGTTTAAAAGACTACACTACATGAGCTGATGTTTATCACATGATCATGATTTTCGATTTTTTTGCTGCTTGTATCGGTACTCTATTATTATTGCATCATATATACATATCTTGTATATTACATAGGCTGTATGGTACTAACTTTTATTTTGTAGGTTAAAATTGACGCCCTTGAGAGAGCATTGTCAATCTTTCATACATTATATAATACTAGAAGAGTACCCATGCATAACAAGGGGATTTTATAGTGGCAGATATTTGTAGCAATATTGCAAAACAAGGCCTACAAGGCCGATTAATCGCCGATTAGGTGCTACAAGGCCACCAACCTTTCCGATTTGTGTAAATCGGTCAAACAACTTGGTCAACCGTGGTCAACGATAGTTTTGATGGTCAACAGTGGTCAAGCTTGCCCGAAACCTTCAAACCTTACTGGAAATACCCAAAACTCACCGTAAAATTGTTTAATAAGTTATACTTGTTGTTTATATCTATTTCAAGATGTTTTTTTTAAGAAAAATTTTGCTAGTAATACCTAAAATTTGCCGGAAATACCTAAAACTTGCCGAAAATATAGAAAACTTATCAAAAATGCCAATCCGATTAATCATCGATTAATCCCGCCTAGACCAATTACAAGCTACAGGGGGGTCGACCGCCCGACTACCGATTCACGATTTTTGCAACCTTGATTTGTAGTGATAAAAAAAAGTTTATGGGTTATAAATGAAAAATAATAAAAGTTTGAGGATTTGAGGATTTGAGGATTAAACATAATGTCTTGAAACCCGGTTTGACCCGGCCGGTTCTGGTCGAAAAAGGGTCAAATTAGACCGGTTTTATATTTTCGAAATCTGGTTAGACCCGCCGGGTTTGAAATGACCCGGATCAACCAGGTTTTCAAGATATATATATATATATATATATATATATATATATATATATATATATATATATATATATATATATATATATATATATATATATATATATATATATATNCTAAAACTTGCCGAAAATATAGAAAACTTATCAAAAATGCCAATCCGATTAATCATCGATTAATCCCGCCTAGACCAATTACAAGCTACAGGGGGGTCGACCGCCCGACTACCGATTCACGATTTTTGCAACCTTGATTTGTAGTGATAAAAAAAAGTTTATGGGTTATAAATGAAAAATAATAAAAGTTTGAGGATTTGAGGATTTGAGGATTAAACATAATGTCTTGAAACCCGGTTTGACCCGGCCGGTTCTGGTCGAAAAAGGGTCAAATTAGACCGGTTTTATATTTTCGAAATCTGGTTAGACCCGCCGGGTTTGAAATGACCCGGATCAACCAGGTTTTCAAGATATATATATATATATATATATATATATATATATATATATATATATATATATATATATATATATATATATATACTCCCTCCGTCCCATATTAAATGTCCACTTTAACTTTTCAAAGTCTTTTTTTTATAAACTTTGACTTTAAGTATTTTTATGTGTGATATATAATACTTGATGCAAAATATATAAATAAATTAAGTTTTAAATGTATTTTCGTTAGATATAATTTTCATAAAGTATTATATAATACAAACAAAAATATTTAAGGTCAAAATTGAAGAAAAAAAGACTCCAAAAATCAAAAGTAGACATTTAATATATGACGGAGGGAGTATAAATTTAATTTTTGTGGAAGACCGGGTTGACCCGATAGTCGAACCGGTAACCCGGTGACTCGACCGGGTCGATTAGAGATACAGTGTTAGGATCACGTTTCACGCTATTTTATCAAGTCTCGGTCATTTCATAATATGTAATAGGTTGCTATGTTATTTAGTTTACTTATGTTTTATGTTTAATAAAGATGTAAGGCTCATATAGCCCAAAAGGCCTTAGAAGCCCATACGATTAAGGATAGGAAGGAAAGGGAGTGTTGTCCTAGTCCTTGCCTATAAATAGAGACATCATGTATCATTTTATCTTGTTGGTTTATTGAATATCTTGTGCAAACTCTTGTCAAATTTTATCTCATATTTCGTAGATCAACCATCTCTTATTCTCATCTCATTTCTATCAAATCTATGCTTGTGTATTCACAATATGGTGACCTAACAAGTGGTATCAATCGCTAGAAGAAGGTATTTTTTTTTCTTTTTGAACTCGTTCGTACCAAAAACTTGTATTTAGTCTCGTTATTTTTGCATAAAGCTCCAATCTTTTGCTTGTTTTTTGATTTCTATCACATCTTTGCTTACAAACTTGTGATACAAATCATTACAAACAAAAAATTTCATAACTTTATTCAAAAATACTAGATTCGATCTAACTTGTACTATGTTTCGAAAATCTTCAAATTTTTGAAAAGTTTGTCAAGTTTGCAACTTTCTTTAAGATCTCATCATTTTAAGGTTAGTTGTACAAGAATCTTGGATTAAAAACTCATTTTTGGTGTGCTTTTTTCAAAAGCAAAAAATATGCCTAAATTTGTACTTGTTATCGAGATCACAACCAGTATCGAGAACCCAATACCCTAACCTATCGAGAACACACCCTGTTCATCCTTACACGTTAACGTTGATTACTCAGTGCTTTTCTCTCTTGTATAAGATAGAAAACACTTCGACTTGTTGGATACTTTTGAAATGGTATAATTTCGAAAGTTTGGGTTTCTATTTTCGAAAGTTTGAACTTTTTCGAGAATACATATACTTTCTCGATAACTTTTCTAGTTTTCGATAAGTTAAGTATTTTTCGAAATCCTTTTCATACTTTTCGAGAACTTCTCTATTTGAGTGGAATTCATAATTCTCGATAACCTGCATTTGTATTCTCGATAATTCCTACAATCCTCGATAACCTGCATTCTCGATAATTACAAATTTTCGAGAACACTTGTGTGCTACAACTTTTCGAGAATTCTCTGAGATTACAAGTTTGGAATACTAGTTATACCTTCTACAAGATCCATCATTACACAAGTCTACAATCATGTCTCAACCACCGTACTACAACTTTCAACATCTACAACCATATCATCCACCACAACACTATCGTCAGCAACAACCATATCATCAATCACAACAGTATCGTCAGCAACAACCGTATCAACAACAACAATTTTCTCAACAACATCTCATGATGCATCAACATCAACAACAACCTTTTCTCATGCAACAACCTTCAATGCAACAAACAACTCCACCATCTAAACAAACTCATTGGTTTGATCGAATGTGTGAAGTTATCACTACTCAACAATCAAGGCATGAGGCAGGATCACTCGACACNATGTGGGAACACATTCATCTCTTAATGGAAGGAACTGAACTGAATCAAGAGGATATGGAATCTAAGCTTTATATGGAATACACAGATTTCATGATAGAACCAGGGGAATCACTTGAGTCGTATTACCATCGCTTCACAAACATCGTTAATGACCTTGATCGACACAACATTATCTTACCAAAGATTGCTATAAACACTAAGTTTCTTGGATGTCTTGGCCAGGATTGGCAGAAGTATGTGACGTTTCTTCACCAAGCTAATTCATAATGCACCATATGGCTTGTTGTATGACTATCTGAAGCACCATCAGCATGAAGTGGACAAAGATCGCGCTCTTCGAGGAAATTACACACCTACTCCAACTCCAAACTCTTTGGCACTTGTTGCTCAATCTCAAGTTGCTCCTCCACCATTGTCAAACCATGCTTATGCTCAAGAACAGAACTACTTTAGCTACCCTCATCAGAACCCGTCTTCTCATTATTCTTCTTATGATTCCACACTTCAACATACAAACCAATTTGCCTCTTATGATAACAATGACACCTTGTACAACAACAACGCTGATAATGATGATGACGACGAGGACTTCAACAAATTGAATCAAGGAATTGCACTCATTGCTCGTGCTTTCAGCAAATTCTCCAATAAGTCCAGCAATCGTCTTCGTACATCTTCAAACACAAGGAATCAAGCTGTTATTCATGATGGTCGGGTTGAAATACAGAATCGTAACAGTGGAAGATCTAGTTCAGGTAATTATATGGGAAACTGAGGTAGTGGACAGAGGTTTAACAATAATGGGGGATTCAGGAACAATACTGGTGCTCCTCTAAAAAAGGCAGAAATAGTTGAAACTGGGAACAATGAATCTGGGAACACAGTCATTAGATGCTACAACTGCAATGGGGTAGGTTACTTGACAACTGCATGTCCTTCACCAAGAACTCAAGGTAGCAAGTATCACAAGCAAGCATTACTTCTCGCTCTTAAAGATGAAGCACATGGAAATGTCACTGACAAGGATAACAGCTTCATGGCCAATGCACAATCTGATGATGACATGGAAGACCTCGAAGCTAATGCTGCTGTCATGCTAATGGCCAACATGCAGGAACTCCACATAAGTGATACGGGCCCAGTGTATGACACTGATGGTCTGTCTCATGTATTCGATTTTAATTCATGCCTGATACATGCAATTGCTTCCCCATCTGCATCTGCATCAGACAAGGAGCAAGTTGTTCAACATGACTCATTGTTATCTACACAAGAAAATGATCAAATGAACACAGTGGTTATATTTGACAATTACGATCAAATTAATCTAGTTGTTACATTTGATGATTCCCTTCCTTTAATCAATAACAATGATCAACTTGAACAGCCTGAACCTATGACTAATCCAGATTCAGAACTTAAGACCTTACTTATGACTTGTCAATTCCAGAACATTAAATGCCAAGATCTTAATGCTAGATTAAAAGCAAAAAAATGATTTATTAACAAAAGAACTTGAGTGCTGTAAACGTCAACTAAAAAAATTTCAAACAATAGAAAATGAAGAAAAAAGTTTTGAAATCGCTTGTCAACAGTCTTTAGAACATCAAATTCAAAGATTAACTGAACCTAATATACTTCGATACTTTGATACGTTCATGGAAAATATTCAAGTTTTGGAAAAAGCAATTGAACGGAATTCTGAAATAACAGTTTCCAATTTTCTTTCTCCTTATGTGAAAGAAAAGCGGGAAATGTTTCAAAAACAATTTTTACCATACGTTCAACATTTGCGTCTTTGTGCTACCCGCTGGGAACAAGATCTTCAAAAAGAAGTAAAATCCATCATGAATGTTTTTCAAAACTCTGAACAATCGATTTCAAAACATAAACAGAGAAACGATTTTTTACAGAATGAAGCTGATCAACTCTTGGAAAATGTTCTTAATGCTGATATAATATCTGTGATTATGAATTCTCTTTATGAATCTGGTACCTCTATACTTGTTGCTGATCACTCTGATGATATTGAATTGTTGCATAAACAAGTTGAGACATTAAAATGTGAAAATGTGATACTTGTGAAACACAATGATGATGTGAAAAATAAACTTTCCAAAGAGATTTTTCAACTAAACAAGAAGCTTGAATGGTGTCAAAATCAAAGTCTTGATTTCGAATTGCAATTGCAAAGTCTTAAATCGTCAACATCCTTTCATAATGAAACCGTGGAGTTAAAAAGTCAAATTTTAAGATATGAAAAGGAAATTGCTGATTTACAAGAAGAAACTGCTTATTGGCAAAAAAAAGTCGAAATAACTACTTTCAATCAAATAACAAGCTTCACAGTGAAATCCAAGATAAGCAGGACATCATCATTGAGTTAAAAGAGAAAATCAACGTACTTGAAAAAGGAAAGTTTGTGAACACAAATGTAGTTGCACCAGGAATGTACAAATTAGACATCACAAATACGGAATCACACACTCAGAATTCTAATTTGGATCCTTCCACTTCTACAGGAATAGTTGCCACTACTACCGTTAGCAGATCCACACGTAAAAGTAACAAAAGGAAGAATAGGATTTTGCAACGTAGAAGAGCTAAACTAGAAGCCCCTGAAGTAGAAGAACAACTTAGGACTTTGAATAATACTCATGTTGCACCTGATTTAGATTCTGATTTGGCAAATTGTAATCGTAATCTTTGTGTAATGATGCGCCTGATGTGTCATTGCGGTTTAGCAGTATTAATGCCTACTCAAGTTTGAAATTTATATTTAGCCGACTTATCAATAACACACACACTTAACGAGCAGTGTACCCGGTCAGTTTGTATATAATGGTAAGTAGAGTGTCGATCACTAAGAGTGGAACGTATTATCTAATTATCCTAATGCCAGTATTTTAATATCCTAATTTAGTTTTATAGCATAATCTAACGAAAGGGGTTTCAGCCTGAGAGACTGGACAGATTGGTTATTATTAAACAGTAAATAATAACCTAATGAGCACGAATCAGCGAATAGCATACACGTACAAAGATAGATAGTTAGAGACTATAAGAAGACCTGTCTTAGAAGAATAAGAAGACCTGTCTGATAATTAAGTAGCTTGTCACTTGTTTTATTGCTAGTTTTATATGAAGTATATATTAGTTAACCCTATCTCGTTGGTTTCATTATATCGGCTAGTAAACCCTTAATGATTACTTATGACTATCCTATTTATCCAAAGACGTCAGATTAAATAGGCGAGGAAGGGGTATGGCAGCCCAAGCAGTGCTCAGCTAGACACAGAGGTTATCAAAGCACTAATATAAATTCACCAAAGACATCAAACATATAAACTTTAATTGATGGGAAAGCAATTTTAAGGCGGGCATATGATTTTCCACAGTCACATACTACCGGCCATCAATCCTGATAAATTAAAGCTTACTCATACAATAAAACAAAACTACTTAATGAATTAAATACATACAGGACCTTCTTACAGCTCTAATATCTTCGTTTAGGGTGTATGATGAGACGAAAAGTGTTACGCTTTTAGGGGGTCATTTAAGCCCTAATTCAAATAAATGTGATCAAATATTGCCCTAAATCGTTCCTTTTGTCATTTTAGGTACTTTTGAGAGGAATTCTGGAAAACATGCACATTTGGACGTTTTTGGAGCATAAAAGTGAAGAAAACGACAAAGTCTCAAAGAAGCAGGATTTTACAACCTGACGGCGTCAGGAGTCACAAGGTGACGCCGTCAGTAAGGATGACAAAAGAGTGGAATTCAATTATCAAACTACAGGCCAGAAAGATTTCAAGAATTTACACCTGACGCCGTCAGGTGTTAAAAGGTGTAGGCCGTCACATGCAAAGTTAAAGCGAGTCGGCCCAGAGAGTTTTACAAGCTGACCACATCCCAAATGGATCTAGGCCATCCAAGAACCCTAATGGCGGCGAGCTGACGGCGTCAGGCCCTATAAGCTGACGCCGTCCGNTTCCATAACATTAAATGCCAAGAGCTTAATGCTAGATTAAAAGCAAAAAATGATTTATTAACAAAAGAACTTGAGTGCTGTAAACGTCAACTAATAAATTTTCAAACAAGAGAAAATGAAAGAAAAAGTTTTGAAATCGCTTGTCAACAATCTTTAAAACATCAAATTCAAAGATTAACTTAACCTAATATACTTCGATACTTTGATAAGTTCATGGAAAATATTCAAGTTTTGGAAAAAGCAATTGAACGGAATTCTGAAATAACAGTTTCCAATTTTCTTTCTCCTTATGCGAAAGAAAAGCGGGAAATGTTTCAAAAACAACTTTTACCATACGTTCAACATTTGCGTCTTTGTGCTACCAGCTGGGAACAAGATCTTCAAAAAGAAGTAAAATCCATCATGAATGTTTTTCAAGCAACTGAACAATCGATTTCAAAACATAAACGGAGAAACGAATTTTTACAGACTGAAGCTGATCAACTCTTGGAAAATGTTCTTAATGCTGATATAATATATGTGATTATGAATTCTCTTTATGAATCTAGTACTTCTATGCTTGTTGCTGATCACTCTGATGATATTGAATTGTTGCATAAACAAGTTGAGACATTAAAATGTAAAAATGAGATACTTGTGAAACACAATGATGATGTGAAAAATAAACTTTCCAAAGAGATTTTTCAACTAAACAAGAAGCTTGAATGGTGTCAAAATCAAAGTCTTGATTTCGAATTGCAATTGCAAAGTCTTAAATCGTCAACATCCTTTCATAATGAAACCGTGGAGTTAAATAGTCAAATTTTAAGATATGAAAAGGAAATTGCTGACTTACAAGAAGAAACTGCTTATTGGCAAGAAAGTCGAAATAACTACTTTCAATCAAATAACAAGCTTCACAGTGAAATCCAAGATAAGCAGCACATCATCATTGAGTTAAAAGAGAAAATCAACGTACTTGAAAAAGGAAAGTTTGTGAACACAAATGTAGTTGCACCAGGAATGTACAAATTAGACATCACAAATACGGAAACACACACTCAGAATTCTAATTTGGATCCTTCCACTTCTACAGGAATAGTTGCCACTACTACCGTTAGCAGATCCAAGCGTAAAAGTAACAAAAGGAAGAATAGGATTTTGCAACGTAGCAGAGCTAAACTAGAAGCCCCTGAAGTAGAAGAACAACTTAGGACTTTGAATAATACTCATGTTGCACCTGATTTAGATTCTGATTTGGCAAGTTGTAATCGTAATCTTTGTGTAACGAATGATGAAACTTTAAATGCTTTAAATATTAATGCTTCATGTGTGTTTTGTCGTAAGAATATGTTATCCGTTGATCATGCTAAATGTGTTGCGAACTCTCTTTTATCTCGTCATAAGAAACGTACATCTGGCAGAAAATCTAGGCCCACTATTGCNCGTAATCTTTGTGTAACGAATGATGAAACTTTAAATGCTTTAAATATTAATGCTTCATGTGTGTTTTGTCGTAAGAATATGTTATCCGTTGATCATGCTAAATGTGTTGCGAACTCTCTTTTATCTCGTCATAAGAAACGTACATCTGGCAGAAAATCTAGGCCCACTATTGCTTCTAAATTTTTGCTAGGAAGTAAGCCAAGTGTAGTTTCTAAGAATGATATAGTCACCCGCGTAGTTGCGAACAATACTCCTAGGAACATGCAATCACTTAGCGAATTCACTAAGAAGAAAGCACAAACTAGTTGGAATTGGCAACGTTGGTTACAACGGACACATAACTTTATATGGATTCCTAAAATTGTTAAGATATGTCCTTCTAACCCAACGGAACCCACAACTTCTTCGGGTTCCACCCTTACCAATGTTCCATCGTTGTCTCCTTTGTGTGATGCAGGTGGTTCAAATTGTTCTCTGGATTGTTGATAGCGGATACACCCGACACATGACAGGCAATCTCAAACTGTTAAGAAACTTTGTCCCAAAATTCATCGGTACTGTCAGATTCGGGAATGATCATTTCGCTGCTATTATGAGATATGGGGATTATGTCAGTGGGAACATCGAAATTAGTCATGTGTATTATGTCGAAGGTCTCGGACACAATCTTTTTTCAGTCGGTCAATTCTGTGATGGAGACTTGGAAGTGGCATTTAGGGAGAAAACTTGCTTCGTTCGCGATTTACAAGGAAATGATCTTATGTCAGGCACACGTGGAAACAGTCTTAATACCATATCAATGTCAGACATGATTGCTTCTTCTCCCATTTGTCTACTCTCCAAAGCTGAATCGACAAAATCCTGGTTATGGCACAAACGTATGTCTCATATTAACTTCAAAACTATGACAGACCTCGCTCGCCATAAAGTAGTTGACGGTCTTCCAAGATTTAGATATGCAAAAGATCACTTATGTCCAGCATGTAAACAAGGAAAGAGCAAACGTGCACACTTCAGTTCTAAAACCGAACCAAGTACCGATCATGTTCTTCAACTTCTTCATATGGATTTGTGCGGACCAATGCGCGTACAAACGATCAATGGCAAGCTTTACATCCTTGTAATAGTTGATGACTTCTCCAGATGGACTTGGGTCTACTTTCTTCGAAGCAAAGATCAAGCTCCTTCAATGATAGTCACCTTTCTCACTAAAATTCAGGTTCAGCTCCGTAACACTGTCAGAATCGTAAGAACGGATAATGGAACAGAATTCAAGAATCAGACTCTTCGTAATTATTTTGAGAAAGTGGGAATTGAACATCAAACATCGATTGCACGAACCCCCGAACAGAATGGTGTAGTCGAAAGACGCAACAGAACTTTAGTGGAAGCCGTACGAACGATGCTTATCAATGCTCAATTACCAGATTATCTTTGGGCCGAAGCCGTATCAACTGCATGTTACACCCAAAATCGTTGTATGATCAATAAACGCCACAAACAAACACCTTATGAACTTGTTCATAAACGCAAGCCTAACATTCAACACCTTCATGTATTTGGAGCTCTCTGCTACCCAAATAATGATCGTGATGATCTTGGAAAACTTAAAGCAAAGGCAGACGTAGGTATCTTCATTGGATATTGTGAGAACTCAAAAGGTTTTCAAATCTACAACCGTCGCACTAGGGAAATTCAGGAGACTATATACGCTAACTTCGATGAGCTCACAGAAATGGCTTCTGAGCACAACAGCTTAGGACCCGCAACCAACCGTCTTAACTTTCTAGACTCTTCAGCTGAACCATTGTCACTAACTCGCAGAGAATTGGAAACCTTGTTCGCACCGTTGTTTGATGATTCCTTTGAACCACGTGCACCAGATGTATCCACCATTTCCGCTGCTCAACCTGAAAATATTCAAGTACCTGATACACCCGTTCCTACAACAACTACTGTAGAAACCGATGCACCTCCAATTGAATCACCATCAACTGTTGAACAAACTGCTTCCAATACCAACAATGCAACTGAAGATCTGAACGAACAACAAGTACCCGAACCTGCAGATTATGATCCAAATGCATTCTTCAATCCGTTTGCTCCGACTCCAAACCTTTAAGATATTGTTGAGTCGTCAACACGCAATTTGGAACCAACTAATATGCAGCAATTTCATAACCCTCACCCTTCAACGAATAAATTGACTAAAGATCATCCCTTAATCAACATCATTGGACATCCTTCAGCTCCAGTAATGACACGTCAAAAACTTCACTCCGACGGTGAACATTGCATTTATGCACTCACAGTTTGTCAAGATGAACCCAAAAACATTAAACAAGCACTCATACGGCAACTGGATTGAATCAATGCAAGAGGAACTCGACCAATTCAAACGCCTCGAAGTGTGGGAATTAGTTGAACGACCAGATGGAGTTTATGTTATTGGGCTGAAATGGATTTGGAAAAACAAGTTGGACGCAGAAGGCACAATAATTCGTAACAAATCTCGATTGGTTGCTAAAGGATTCTCTCAGGAAGAAGGAATTGATTTTGAAGAATCTTTCGCACCAGTGGCTAGACTTGAAGATGTTCGAATATTCCTGGCATACGCTACTCACAAAAATATGGTTGTTTATCAAATGGATGTGAAAACGGCATTTCTGAACGGTCAGTTACATGAGGTAGTTTATGTTAGTCAGCCAGAGGGATTCGTCGACCCAGAGCATCCTAACCATGTCTACAGACTTAAGAAAGCTCTTTATGGTCTCAAACAAGCCCCAAGGGCGTGGTACGATAAACTTACTGCTTTCTTGCTTGCTAATAATTTTACTAAAGGTTTAGTAGATCCGACTTTGTTTATCCAAAAACACGGGGTTGACGTTTTAATTGTGCAAATATACGTTGATGACATTATTTTTGCTTCTACACATAAAAAGTACTCGAACGCTTTCGCAAAATTAATGAAACAAAATTTTGAAATGTCAATTAAAAATACAAAAAGAATCTTCCTTCCACCCTTAGACCTATTAGATTAGCTATTCTATCCTAACGAACACTATTCCATGTCAGAGAACGATCAATCCCCCGTACTTACCACTATCCTATACTACATCAGTCAGGTACACTGCTTGGTGGGGTTGTAAGCCTCTTGAGATCCCTTGAGAGGTAAAACCTGTTGTAAGGTCACAAAACCACGCATCAAGTTTTTGGCGCCGCAACCCGGGGAGTAGTTATTGCTTAGGTTGAAATTTTATTTTATTGGGTCTACTCATTAGATTCCTATCTAGTGAGATTTTTATTTTTCTTTTTATTAGTTTTCCCGTAGTCTATCTTTTCTTTGTGTCTTTGTTCGTAGAAACCTTTCCATTGACTGTTCCGTTCACCATTATGGAGTACGCGAATCCACCATACTACCGACCACGAAACCCATCCGCCCCTAATGACATCTTGATGTTCAACCAATATCAAGATGAACCCATATATGATGCATGGACTCGTTTTAAAAATTTACTCTGAATATTCCCTCATCATAGCTTCGATTTAGCATCCCTAACCCAAATCTTTTACTGTCGTGTCGACCAATGTAAGCAAAGGTGCATTGAGGATTTCGCCAATGGGAACCTTAGGGAATTAAATGCTGAAGAAGCATGGGATGCCATAGAAGAGTGTGCCCAATATTACTATAGAGTAGACAACCCAACGAACGTTAGTGTTAGCTCACCATGTTTAGCATAAACAACCAAAGATACAATAACTAGAATAGAGAAGAAGAGACTAGAAGAAGAAGATTGAAGGAACTCTAATATTGATATGAATAATATTGTTATTGCATGAGAACCAACAAGCCCTAGAATGGGCATTACATAAGCTTATATAGGGGAGTCCAAGAGTCACAAGACTCTTCCTACCATATTACACAACTAGCCCTTGGACTTCCACCTAATTTGTAATAACATCATAAACTTTCATAGTCATATGATTAAACATAAACATAAAGCGTTAAATATAAACTATATATGGCAACTCTAATACAAACATAATGACCGAGCACTTCAAAACGTGAAACGGTTCATACAATCTCCCTAACGGGTCCGGTCATCAACGGTTGAGTGGTTGGCGGACGT
>LBNU01022034.1:28150-41754 GCA_014162995.1 Artemisia annua | reverse complement strand
TTTTTTTTTTTTTTTTTTTTTTTTTTTTTTTTTTAAGCCCTAATTTTTTACTGCACATGTACTAGGTTAAAATTTGAAATTTAGTTAAATTTATGTCTTTCTCTTGCTAGGTATAAAAAATTACTTTTTTTTTTTTTTTTTTTTAGGCCCTAATTTTTTACTGCATATGTAGTAGGTTAAAATTTGAAATTTAGTTAAATTATTGGTTTTTATGTATGCCTGATATGATTGTAAACCCTAGCATTATTCTCGCTGGTGTGTGCGTGGGACGTAGGTAAAGGAATTCTATAAGTTTTGCTGTATTTTTTATATCTTTAATTGTTGTGATTTATCTTCTGAGAGCTAGTTTGTTATTGCATATATAGTTTAATTTTAGTAGATTAGGGATGTTATGTAGGGTTAATTGTGTAATGCAGAGCTGCATTTTGATTTTTGAGTTCAAGTATTGATTTTTCGGGTAAAGTTTGAGATTTTTGACATTTTTGCCCTTCGAAAAAATAAAATTTCTATTAGCTGAAAGGGGCAAAAATGTCACAAAATGTTGCAAAATACCCTAAAAAGGCTAAATTTGAAAGAAAAAAAATACCTGAAAAAGCAAAAAAATTTGTTCGCTACCCATAAAAACAAATGGTGTCAAGTATGGTACCTTTTTGAAACATTTGCCTTAATTTTACGTGTGCCTAGTGTAATTGTAAACCCTAGCATAGTTAGAAATTATAAGATTGGCTCGCTAGTGCTAATGTGGGCGTAGGTAAAAAATGTTTCTTTATTGCTTTCATGAATTCTTGTTCAGTTTACATTCTAGTTGTGTGCGGTGCGGTGTTTGTGTGCGATTTACTTCTAATAGGTGATAGTGTGATATGTCTATAAAAAAAAGATGTAATTTTTCTTCAGCCACAGTTTCTTTAGTTATTGTGTGCTTTTGTATATTACTGATTTGTTCACAGTTTCTTGTCATAGTGATAGTACATAAATACGAAGGCTCAAATAAATATTTCTTAAGACCTTTTAGCCCTTAATCCACAAGGATCCGTACAGTACCATAGATATATAAGATAGACAGGCCTAATTTTTTGATATACTTAGTAGGTGAATAAGATGATGTAGCAAGGTTGTAGAGGGAACCCCATTGAATTACAGAGGTCCATAGACAGATAAACTAGGTGTTGGATATAATTCTTCTAAGAGTTTAATTAGCTACATTTAGGGTCCGTCTAGTTGAGGAAAACATTTCTGGATGGATTTTTTTTATCTCCAAAAAAGGGCTGAAAATTTCGAAAACGTGTTCAAAGGGCGTTATGTATATTACAGTTACAAGGGAAAATGAGGAAAACTTAAAAAAGATTGTTTGCAGTTTCCTTATATTATTTAGGAAGTAGGAATTTTGTGTTTTGCAGATAATTTTGCAGGCACAAATCATTGAACCCATGTTTTGCAATATGTACACTTTACATTTCTGCCCTTTGATCTATTTTAAAATGCTGGATTGCATGATAATATGTCTATTTTGATAACTGGAAGATAGATTGTGAGTAACTGAAATTTGTTGAAGATTCGTGTTGGGAATTTGAGTTTTCCACTTCAATTTTTAACTTTGGTATACTTCAGTTTTTTTTTTTGGGTTGTAACCAACATACTGACATTATACATATCGACAAATACAGAGGCATTGACTATGCTGTTTCCAACAATGATGTCCCAAACAGAGCTCCCGATTTACCTTTTTTGTTAAAGCAGGTTACTTTTTTCCCTTTACATACTAATAGTATCAGTTCCAGTTAAGAACATTTTATGCGAGTATTAGACACCAAATGCTGATGTCCGTACTATATGCTTAGGTCTGTCAACGGAAAAATGATATCACAATACAAGCAGCTATTATGGTACTCATGATCTCCGTAAAGGTACTCATTATAGAATTTTCTTCATTTACTATATACATTGCGGTTACTTGTTAGCTAAGTGATCTCATTTCTATTTTGTATTTATTTTTATAGAGTGCATGTACTACTGGCTGGTTCAGTGAGACGGCAAAGGAAGAACTTCATGCACTTTCAGATGAGGTTTGGGAATGTCTTTTAACACCTTTCTTATTTCATATTTCTACAACATTCGTCTTACAAAAACATCCTTCTGCTTATTGTAGATGCAAAGAAGTTTCTGTAGTGTAAATGTTGAAGATATGAATTCTCATATGAAGAACAAGGAAAGCAACCATCTTTCCACCATCTCCACCATTATGTCAAGGTTTCTATAATCTTTCTTTGCACCATTTTTGTTTTTATGTGGTTTCGTAGGTTTATGTACATCGGTTTGATGTGCAAAGCTTTGGTTAGAAAATATATAAATTTACACTGGAAGAAATTTACCTTCAGGTTCTATCCTGGGATGAAGATGGGTGAAATATTTGCTCTTGTTGAGACCAAGGTAATAATGCTTGACATTTCTAATAAAAAAAGGCTATTATGCAAATCGTGGATCTAACAATCATTCTCTAATATCATAGCCGGGTTACGATTCATATGTAACTGATCTTCATATATCCAAGAATGCAAGAACTTCTCCTGGCGACAAGATAGTAAGCATTTCTTGTTATATTCTATATTTTCATGTAAATTATTCGGCGTATTTATTTTTGTTTTGTATTAACTTTCCTGCAGTATTTATTTGTTGCTCAAGTAGATAATATCGAGACGTCATCATGCATCATAAGTCCCCAGCAAGTCAAGTATGAACTCAATAACACCACACAATCCTCCGTTTCACCAAAGTATATATGCAGTTAAAGTAGGCTAACCATTTATCCGTTTGTCTTTAAATTTCTAGTTTTTTGTTGAATGGTGATGGAGTTGAGAAGAGGACATGCGTTCAAAAGGTTTGTACACTGCTTCATGGCTTGTACTATAATGTTGTTTTTGAAAACACTTAACATATATCTTGCTCCTAAAATTTTAATCAGGAGGCTGGACCGCAGTTGCCGACACCTGTCACAAATATGCTTAAATATGGAAGCAATCTTCTTCAAGTGGTTGGTCAATTCACTGGTAAATTGAAAGATATAAAAAAAATTAACATGATTTCCTATTTTTAAATAATTTTTTTGCTTGGCTCCATTACTGTACACTTTCTATGATTTTGTTTAGGGAGATATATTGTAGCTATTGCCTTCATGAGTGTCATTTCAAATCCTACCTTTCCTACCCTTCCCGATTATATTCCACCTGTTGCTGCTTCACCTGATCCAGGTTAATTAGACTCATGTAATTGTGCTATATTTTGTTATATCCATTTTGTTTGTTTTCCGCTTAGCTCTTTTTTTTTGATGATAGATAACGAGATAATTGAAGGGCCGTCTAGAGTATCACTAAAGTGCCCCATAAGGTATAAAACCATACAATAAAGATAGAACGGTTGTTTAATATCAATCATGAAATTCGCCTAATCGAATCACGATTTTTTTTTTTATATAGTTACAGTCGTATCAGGATCCCTGTTAAAGGACATTCATGCAAACATCTACAGGTGAGTTCTGTGTGCTGCATTACTAGTAAAAAAAAGGTTAAATGCTTTATGTTATATAAATACAGTGGATTTTGGTAATTTTTGGCAGTGTTTTGACTTCAACAATTATGTGGAAATAAATTCAAGAAGACCAAATTGGCGATGTCCCCATTGTTGGCAATCTGTTTCCTTTCATGACATCCGAATTGATCAGAGCATGGTCAAGGTAAGTCAACATTCATAATTACTCATTCTTCCACTTATATGATAAACATAAACTTGTCGATCATAATTATTAAGCAATTTCTTTGTTATTAGGTTCTTAAAGAGGTAGGAGAAGATATTTCTTATGTGAAAATTTCTAACGACGGGTCTTGGGAATCTGTCACTGAAAGTCAAGAGAATCCAGAGAAACCGAAAGATGCACCGTCTTCAAACCAGGAAACTTATGTTCAAGACGTGGATGATATTATGGACCTCACTGAAAATGATAATGAAGTGGATAAAGCCGAGAAAGATATTGACAAGAAACCTTCCCCAGCTGGCGAATCGAGTGCCGTGAACAAAAACACCGCACCACATATGGAAGATGGGTTTTGGACAGAGTTTTATTCAACGGGACTTCCAGGCACTAGGATGAACAATAGTAGATCTGATGTTAGTGAGGTTGTTCAAAGAAACCAACAGATGTTCAACTCCATAACCCTGGGTCAAACACAAAGTCAAAGTCAAATACCTGTTTCTAACAATATGCAGCAACAACAAAATGACAACTCGAATAATAATGGTAATTTGTATACGAGATACCAAAACTGGGTAACAAGAACACCCAATGCTGTTCAGGCACTTCCAGCCCAAGGTTCTGCAACAGTGGCTAATGGTGACAGGCAACAACACTTATCGAGACCTCAATTAAATCAACATCAAGTTTCACGTATGATGAGTTCTCAGGTAAGAGTATATATGAATTTTGAGTTTTTCTAATTTTGACTTTTTACTAATGTGTATTTTCTTGTAGAATCAGGGTCAACGTGATCACCCGGTTCCAATTCTACCATCTCCGCAACATATAAGTAATGGCCGACATATTCCATCAGCCCACTTCAACCCATACCAACAGCATTCCATGAACCAGCGGCCTACTTCATACCCGGTTCGATCCCCTGCTCACTTATCTCCTCAAATTCGTCCAGTGGGTCCCATGACAAGTAGCCAAAACCCACAGTACTCAATGGCTGATATTCATCGAGCAACTTTCCAGGCTACAAGTCAAGCATCATCTATTCCACCTTCAATACCGGCACCTGGACAATCTGTAACTGTGGCATCAACAGGAGATCAAAGAGGGGGTTCCGTAGATGGATCAGGAGAGGAAAACTGGAGGCCAACAGGCCGCATGAGAGGAAGTTTGTCGGGGCGGGCATACTCAGAAACTCTGAACCAGAACATAATTCGCCCGAACCAACCGGTTCAAGCGGCTAGACCACCACCATCTGTGAACACTCCAAGACCGTTCATACCGCCTCATCTACAAAACCTAATGCCTAATAATATCAGAAGTCAGGCTCCTCAAACCGGAGGTAGTGGTCCAGGTTCAGAAAGTAGCATGGCTGGAAGTACTGCTCCTACTGATGTTTTGCCAGATAAGTGAAGTTTGTTACCAAGTAGTGTGTGACATTTGTTGTTGTAAGAAAAGCTTTCATTTTGATAAATGATTGGCATGCCTGAAGATATGCCTAAACCTGTGTCATTTATCTATATTATTGGTTGGTGAATAAGTGGGCGTTTATCACCTAACCAATAGATAAATGTCATGTAGATTTAGGCATATCTTTGGCATGACAATCATTTCTCTTTTATTTTTGTGGTTAAGAACGTTAAAAAATTGTAGGGATCATCCAAAGTATATACGCATCTAAGCATGATTTGGGTGACCGTAGTTTAGAATTTTGAACTTTGTGTTAAACCATGGAACTGCTTAATCTAACCTAGCCTATAATTGAATTGAAAAGTTCAGTCCAGTGTTATATTCTGGTTGTGACACCTCATAAGTTTCCCCAATTTATGTAGTCGACTAGTCGAAGATATGTGACCCCATTATGTTACATGTATGTAGTTGTTGGTTGGCTTTAGTTAGCTGCAGGTAGTTGGATCTACTTTATGCAATGTTTATACTCTTTACTTTCATTTCTTTTTATATATCGGAGACTTGATTATGATATGCTTGAAAAACTACGGGGATGGATGTAAACTAAGTTAAATGTGCTCGGAAAATAAAAGCTATTTTTCGTGCAACTTTTCCCTTCAGCCGCATGGCATCAACGGGAACAATAACGGACGTGCACATTCTGTAACCTCAACAAAATCAGAAAGCTTTGGTGTCTACATTAATTTAAAAGATAAGTCTAGTTATACATTAAACATAGATACACTTTTCCAATTCCTCTCTCAATTTCTTCCATTTCATGGTGTTGTCATGCACGAATTAGGAAACTGATCAAGGAGAAACAACGTCGTTTGTCAATTGTAGTAGAAGAAATGTACAAGCTAAAAGTAAGTAGTTGTATAGTTGGATTTGCTGATCTAGAATCTAGAGAGAAACTGGAGTTGCTTGAGTAGTGGAGTCAAGGTCTCCATGAGCTTCTCACATGGATGATTGTGAATGCCTTCATAAGTTGTGACCACAATAGAGTTGTCTTTTGATAGCCTTTGAATTTGCTTCTTCACATTGCATGTATGATGAGTGCACCTATAGTAACTCCTTCCATAACAAAGTCAAAATATATTGTTAAGAATTTCACTTGTAAGGAATTTAGAGTACAAAAGAAAGAAAACATAACCAATTACTTCATGTAGAAACGTTAGTTGGAAATATAAAAAAGATACATATTTTAATCTGTTAACGGTAAGTTTTGGTTAGTAATAGTTTTTCCAAAATTAACCTACCTTAGGTGAATAGATGTGGTTAGGCAGGGAAGCAAAGTTAGGTCAACTTATTTGACGTTGTTTACTATTTCTTGCTCAACAAAGAGACATTGGTCCATAAAGAGACCATTTGTTTATGAACTAGAATACCAAGAATTCCATCTATTATATAAATTGTATCGGAAAAGTACGTTTGTGCATGATAAACCACTTGGTTTTGCTTAGACATAATTTATATAATGCAATTTACAGCGAACAAAAATGTCATTTTTACACTATTTTTATGTAAGCTTCTAAAAAATGTGTGAATTTCTTTGAGTTTATAACACTTATATAGTTGTTTAAATAATTACATTCACAAGTGGGAAGAAATTTATAATTTATCTTTTAGAATTTGTTCTTACACAAGAAGTGTAAAGAAATTAGGTGTTGAAATTGATTAGTACATTTGTGACTTCTATCTCTTCACTTATAAAAGTAAACTTTTTCTCTTTACACTTGTAAATGTGAATATTTTTATAATTGTTTACATACTTTCTTACTTATTAAAATTAAATGTAGAAACTCATATAGAATTAAACACGCATTTAACCAAAGGGAGTGTAGTAAAAAGTGTTAGCAAATGCGTATTTGTTAAAATTAATAATGAGGTTTTGAAGATGTACGTATATGTGTAGATTGAATTCCGTATACTTATCATATATGTTTCAACTACTCCATTGTTTGGTGCGTACTTATAAGTCGTGCCTTTATTTTGATACTTATAATCTCGTACATCTACAGATTTTGACATTAAAATTAAAATAATTTATCGTTATCAGTGTTCTAGTTTTTGACCTATGTATGCACGGGTTATTAAAATGCGGATTAGGTTTGGACAATGACTATAACTAATAATAATATTTTCAGCTATATTTGCCCGGGTTTGAAAATATGATTAAATTTGTTTAATAGTCTTATTGTTTGAGAAGTTTAATTTAATATTTAGCACAATTCAAATTCATTGTATGTTACTCCTCCCGTCCCATATTAAATGTCCAGTTTGACTTTTTAAAGTCTTTCTTTCTCAACTTTAACATTAAATATTTTTGTTTGTGTAATATAATAGTTGATACAAAATATATGAATGGATAGAGTTTTAAATGTATTTTCATTGCGTATAATTTTTATTAAATATATATAACACAAACAAAAATATTTAAGGTCAAAGTTGACAAAGAAAGACTTGAAAAGTCAAACATGGACATTTAATATGGGACGGAAGGAGTATATTTAATCTCTCGTGCATATACTAAATAACATGTAGGCATACGCTGGTGGTGTTTTATTATTACTATCAATTTAGTAATATGATGATGATGATGATATTAGTTTCTAATTTTTTAAAAAAAAGATATATGGGGTTTTTATAAATTATATTAATTTTTAAAAAATTAAGAAAATTGAAGATTTTTCATTTAAGTCTATAAAATAACATTTAAGATTAGCATATATTTAAAAGTTTAAGGTTTGATTGTTTTTATTTACCAATATAAATATAACATTTATTTACACTTAAGTCCGATTTATTTTTTTAATTTTTATTATGTTTTTTTAAAGCAAACAAGGTCATGTGTATATTACTTTTTTTTTTTTACACCAAATTTATAAATAGTTTGACCAAACAAATTAAATTTTGACTTTTATTAACGAATAAAATGGCTTAATTTTACAATTGAGCTATCCTATTGATCAAGAAAAGATGGATTGCGACAAAACATCTTTCTTTTATTATATAAAAGATACCGTTTGTGAGTTGAAAACTCAAAGTAGTGTAAAATGAAACAACCATCCTGAAAACACACAAACAAGATGCCAGAATGAATGGTATCCTATAAAAAGAGCTGCAATCCTTTCATGGATACAAGTATACGTCCAAGAATTTCATAAAATACAACACTTCTTCGATTTATTTAGTATATGTGAAAATATCATAACTATATAATCAGAACTTCTCTTAAATTAATAATTTGTTTAGTTTAACCGTATGCTTTCGATCATGTATACTCTTTAATTTCTTTGAGTTATACGTAAATATAATTTCTTGGATTTAAAAGAAACAAATTATCATAAGAACTTGGCAGGTTCATGCATATGAGGTTACCATATGTTTTTTTCGTTTACTTACGTTACTCTATTTTTTTTTTTATTTTTTTTTTTTTATTTTTTTTTCATTTAGGTCATTGAATTTGTTAAAAACGATATGAATTTTGGGTTAATTAGCTTATTAACTTTGTACTTTATCAATGACTTGTTTCAAAAGTGATCTGAATAAAATAGCATGCATGTTAGTAAGTTTAGTAAATAGATCTATGAAAAAGATAATAAGTAACTTATGTAAAACAAAAAGGAAAAAATATACTTAAGTATAATAATCTTTGCATGTTTTAACCCAAAACCTTAAGCATATTTTGCTATCAACGATAATTAAATCCTAAGCATATACTCCTACTACTTAACTAATCAAACGACTTAAATGGATCACGTAGAAAATTATTAACGTGTGTCTAAAGTTAAGCTACCTTTGAAGAAATGAAAAGGTGATTTATTAGCCGTCAGGGAAGAAATATTAGGTCAACTTATTTACTCTTTCTAACTCACTATAGAGAGACAGAGGTCCTATATGGGAATAATGATTTTATAATGATCAATATATTGTCAAGGATTTAATCAGTAATCTTTCAAACTGGTTATGTAGAAGATTGAGAGTGGGATAATATATGCATGCATGATAATTTAGATATCCATTTGAGTTCCATATATATATATATGTCCATGTTATATATCTAATAATTAAATCATCAAGGGTGTGATGATATATATTTCTAAAAATATAAGGATAAATACATGAACGAATAATTATGTTATATCGCGTTAGCTCAAAAGATGGTTTAGATGTTATTTTTAGGATTAACGACATGAAAGTTTATATGATCATGAAATATTAGTTATATCTGGGCAGAAAAAGTGTAGAAAAACTTGCATAGGGTAGTTTTGGGATATGATTTGGTATGTTTATGTAGATGTATGATGGGCATATATTTTTGTAACTTGTAAGTACCTAGAAAAATAATCATGTTTGAACATTTTTCTGCTACGAGGACTACGATTTGGTTAGAGTCTGTCTTCAGGAAACGAATAATGTAAAAGTTCACTCTTTTAAACATTTGTTTTCGAGATTTCGTTTGTGAAAATAATATGAATGTTATTCAAGAAGGACACACATATTAGTTATAGATATATCTTGAGAGATTAAGATGTAGGTTCGTAATTAAGTACCTTGGATGATGACTATTCTTTACAGATTTTTGGCCATATTTTCTCCATTTGTAACCATCATCAAGAATATCCTCACTGCTTCTTGTATGAAATGCAACCCTAGATGGAGTCACTTTCTTACCCCTCCCACTTTTCATTGATTTACTACTCCTTGCCGCAATCTTATCATCTGCTTCAGACAACCCCCTCCCACCCATCGATCCTTGATCCACATTGACAAAACCCGAAAGAAGGCTAACCCAGTCCACATTGCTGCTCTCCAAGCTAATATTATTGTTATCGAGTTGATTAGACATGGTTAATGGTAACTGAGGCAATACTGGAGATGATGAAGATGAAGGATATTGAAATAACGGATTATTGATCAAAGGAGTGTTCATATAATCCAATATATATGGATTAATGTTGTTCATGTTAACATTGTTGTTATTCATGTTAACATTAACGTTGTTGTCGTTCATAGGAACTTGTGATGCATGCTGATCATCTCCTTCCATGCTTGATTTGCAAGCAATTTCGTGAGAGATCGAGAAACAAATAAGACAAGAAGATGAATGTTTTGTAACGTGAAATTTGAAGGGTTTTTTGGTAGATGAAAGAGGTTCGTCTGTCCCACACACTTGGTTTTATATATGTATAGGATGAGAAAGATGTAGGAAATGACTTAACTTGTGTACCTTGAAGGAAACCAACTAAATATTACCTACTTTTGTTGAACTATATACGTTGTTAAAAGATATAGCTAAGCTAAGATAAGAAACACACTTTTCAAATCCATGTGTAAGCTCTCAATACATAGTAGCATCATGCATATGTGCATTTATTTACATGCATGCATGGTCAATATGTATTTTAATACTATATAAATGTTGTTAAACAACTTGTCCAGTTTATATTGAGTGAAGAGAACACATCAGTCGTTGTTGCGGGTAGTTTGGAAAATTGGTGTTCACTCTTATTAAAACTGTCATATATATTATCCATAATAATATTGGTATTAACTGTTACTAAATTTAAATATAGTTTTAAATTTCTACAAGGATTTTAATAATTGTTCGCCTGATAATTAATGTACGTACTAGTTAAAACTTCTTTTGACATGATTGTGACCTATAGTCACGACTGACTACGAATGTATATCCTTTAATAATTGTTGAACAATAATTAAATAAATAAATATACGGAGTTTAAACCTTACAAAAAGCTACGTATATATTTATGTATTCAGTCACTCAAAATAAATACCATGGTACTGTATTTTTAATTTCTTCAAAGAGAAAAGGTGTATGTTCAAAGAATAATTTGATAAGTGCTTTCACCTACTTATATACCTGCTTTTTATTTAGTGATGAATTCCTCTTTATATGTTTTTCAAAATTTGGAGATATTTTTATTTATAGAATATAAACTAATCAAGGCAGAAAAAAACACATGCTTCACGCTTACTACTGATCTTATTAGAAAAAAGTTGTTCAGACCTTTTGAACCATTTAAATCAAATTTATTTCATTTAGCTTTTGCCCAGTTTTCCTAGAAAATTAATGGGCATGCATGCAAGTGTGAACGTTTCCTTACACTGTTTATATTAATATTTAGGGCAAATTCCTTCAAAATGCATCATACTTGCCACAAATGTTACTTCTGTGTACTGAACAATTTTTTTTTCCTTATATGGGTACTAAACTTTCATTTTTTGGTCTTTTTTATGTACTTTGTGACGTTTTTGCCCCTCAAATTATTAAAAATCCAGGTAAAAATATCACAAAGTACATCATAAAGACCAAAAAATGAAAGTTCAGTACCCATATAAGGAAAGTAACATCTCTAAAACGTAGAGGAGGTTTTGGATCTTGTTCAAATTATAAGCAGGAGAATAAACGATGATCATCAAAGAAAAATGAGAAGAAACTGATGCGCATGAATCAGAATTTGACGTCAAAGTCGATACTAAATATATATATTGATCAATGATGGCATTATTTAATCAATATATATTTAGTCCAAAATTATTTGAAAATAAACATTCCCAGACAACCTTGTGACACATATATAAGCAAGCCAGGAATCTTTGTTGTACGTTGCTAGAATTATTTCGGATATCTTGAACGATATATGCTAGCTGTTTTGTATGTGCTTGTTATAACTAGTTTCAGATGATTAGGTTTTTGTTTGTGTCTAATCTTTGTATTTTTTGACGTTTCATGTATGAATCTGTTAAATTTGGAGTTCAATTTCTGTTGGACTACTAGCTACTTGCTCCGACCTCGACCATAGAGGTTGCTTTGGACTTTTGATGTCAATTAGAGAGAATGGAAGGGAAGACGAACGGAGGAGGGGGGATGACACTGATAATATTGAAAATAAATCCGAAACTAGATATAAGTCGGAAAAACCTATATATGTACACTTGGTTGTCACATACCAGAAAGTTCATGAAAAATTTTACTGTAATTAGCAGGATGTAAACTTATATGTATATATCATTACACTCTGTATAAGTTACGAAAACAAGATGTTTAATTTAGCCTCAAAAACATATTCCAACGTATAGGAATGTTCAATAATTTGCCCTTATGGGTATATGTTGATTCATGCAATATTCATGAACAATAATGTCTTACGTGTGAATCTTATCAATTTTAAGAATAGTTATATTCTTACAAATGAAGTCAGTTTATCGTTGCGTATAAGGTTGAACGTGCAGAAGGAGAGCAAGTGCCATTATATCTGCAAATTATCAATCAATGTTTGTGGGTAAAGTACCCGTAATAAGGATATATAGAACAGTAGAACCCAAATATAAACAGAAATCGTAATAAGACATTAAAAATAAGAAAGAAAGAACCGTATGTTTCTCAGGGTACGTACGTTAGTACTAATAGACGTGACTAATTTAACTAAAGGTATACTGGATCGATGAGTTCAGCTCTTGCCAAAAAACTATTCAAGTTGGACATACTTTGATGATCTATAGTGTACAAATCCTACAATTGATTTTTCTGTTTGACTAACAGATAGTACAGATATGCTTGCCTATATATTTTGTGTTGTGTTGTGTTGTAAAATATATAGAAGTATTTTATTAATTAATTGAAAAAATGTCTACTTGCTATGTTGCGATGGATATCGGCAAATTTCATTGAACTTTCAAAAGTATACTTCAAAATGGGTGAGGTGGTGGAAATATTATTGTATATGGGTTAACAAGGAATGGTATATCCATGAGACTTATTTCATAAAATTCCTTGTTAGTTTCTTTTATAGGATCCAATTTTATTACTTTTTCATTTTATGTGTTTGGCATAATAGAAAATTTAGATTGTATTGTGTGTACTCATTCTTGGATATGTTTACTCCTTAGATGGTAGTATTTGTGTAAACATAGGTTGATTTGGGTTAGCGTATCTCTAACGGGTCAAATCGGTGAAGTTACATAATTTAGCTATAATGTAGAACGGGTTAAAATCAATCAAGGTGTATATAAATGGGGATCCATGTAAGATGCTTTTGGCTGTATCATGGTAGTAGAAATAGCAAAATGGGTAGTGAGCGATTTGAGTGTTTCAAGAGTGTATATTGAGAGTGTTTTAGTGTTGTGAGAACTTGTGACTAAACCAAACTCAAATGGCTATTTATACTATAACTTGGAACCAAAAACGGGCAAAAAAAAGGTAGGCGACAAGAAAAAACGGTAGGGGACAACTTTTAACGGGCAAAATAAAAACAGCCACCCAAAATTTTTTACAGTTAAAAAACAGGTTTGAAACCGGTTTTCCAAACCGAACCGGTACAACGTTCAAACATACAAACTGGTCTGAAACCGGCGGTTTTTGGCCAAACCGAACCGGTTTTGGTCAAAA
>LBNU01022034.1:2695-28075 GCA_014162995.1 Artemisia annua | reverse complement strand
TTTTTTTTTTTTTTTTTTTTTTTTTTTTTTTTTTTTTTTTTTTTTCTCACACGACTAGACGCTGATAATATTTAAAATAAATCTGAAACTTGACATAAGTTGGAAAACCTATGTACCCTCACATACAAGAAAATTATGAAAAATCATTACACTCTATATAAGTTACGAAAACACGATGCTTAATTTAGCCTCAAAAAAATATTCTAACGTATAGGAATGTTCAATAATTTGCCCTTATAGAAAGTTCAAGCCCAACAAGCAAATAGGTTTTCCGATTCATGCATTTTTCGTGAACAATAATGTCTTACGTGTGAATCTTATCAAGGCATCTTTATCCATTTTAAGAGTAGTTATTTTCTTACGAAAAGAAGTCAGTTTTTCGTGGCGAATAAGGTGGAACAGTAGAAGGAGAGCAAGCGCCATTATATCTGCGCGCAAATTATCAATCAAAGTTTGTGGGTAAAGTACCCGTAACAAGGTTATTTAGAACAGTAGAACACGAATATAAAGAAAGAATCGTATGTTTCTCAGTGTCCGTACGTACTAATAGACGCGACTAGTTTGCCTAAAGGTCTATAAGCTAGTTCTTACTGTAATAAATTAGTAAACATAACCGATGTTATAAATATTTTAGTTAATGGGTCCAAATAACTGATGGTACGTGTTTACGAATAATAAAAGATTCATATATAACTGCTTAATTAAGAGTTGCAGAGTTTACAAAATGCAAAGGTGGTTAAAAATCCACTATATACGTTTCCAACAAATTTTACGGCTTGTACGTGACTAATAAACTGTCAATACCGAAAATTCTTATACCATAATATATTTATTATAAAACTTTCGAATCCCTCACGCAATCTCCATTTTTGCCACAACTATTTTACATGATCATCTTAGCATAAGGAAGTCATCAACCATGGTTCGTGGAAATCGTCACAACGTTGTTCTAGCACTAGTCTTATGGTGCATCTTGGTTAGTACTCCTAATGTACGTTCCATGAACCATGACTACAAGGACGCACTTGGCAAGGCCATATTGTTCTTTGAAGGCCAACGGTCTGGAAAATTGCCGTGGACTCAGCGAGTTAAATGGCGTTGTGACTCAGCACTAGTGGATGGCGTGTCCAAGAATGTACGTATAACTAATTAATGGCACATTGATAATTTGATATGTTGTAGTCTCTAATATATATTAATGTAACACTTGTAATTAGGTTTTCTGAAATGTGTAGGTGAATTTAAGTGGAGGATACTATGACGCGGGTGATAATGTGAAGTTCGGGTGGCCAATGGCATATACTGTTGCCTTGTTGAGTTGGGCTGCTATTGAGTACTCGGAACCGATAAACTCTGTGAGTCAACTCGATTACCTAAGGTCAGAAATCCGTTGGGGCGCTGATTACATTCTCAAGGCGCATGTTTCAGCTAACAAATTATACACTCAGGTCCCGAACTGATTAAGATTAATGCACTCAATAGCCGAATCAGATATTCTATAAATGGCTGCATATTATATACTATGAAGGTTTATATAATCGTGATAAGCGAAAAACATTACTACGTATTATTATAGGTTGGAGACGGGAATAAAGATCATGCATGCTGGGAGAGGCCCGAGGATATGGACACACCACGAACCGTCATAGAGATCAACACAAGCACTCCAGGAACTGAAGTGGCAGCTGATTCAGCTGCCGCACTAGCTGCTGCCTCAATTGTTTTCAAAGGCGTTGATCCAAAGTACTCGTCAAGGCTACTTAAGCATTCAAAATCAGTATGTAGCACGATACAACTATTTAGTGCATGCCTTTATTAAGTGTTGCTTTTGGTATGATCGTATCTAATAGTTGCGTTTTAATGAATTTGCAGTTGTTCAGGTTTGGTGACAAATATAGAGGATCATACCAGGGTTCTTGCCCTTTCTACTGCTCATACTCTGGTTACCATGTAAAATTTATTTCTGTTTTTGACACATATGCTTGAAAGTATACACAATCAATAACTTCGAATTTGTCTGGCTGATATGAAATGTATATTTATGGTTTTAGGATGAGTTGTTATGGGCTGCGGCTTGGCTACACAAGGCGAGTGGAGAGAGGCGGTACTTAAATTATGCAATAAGCCATAGAGAATGGAGCCAACCCGCTACAGAGTTCAGCTGGGACAACAAATTTGCGGGAGCTCAGACTTTATTTGCAAAGGTCATATAATATTTTGATTAAAATGATAACACATTATTGACATCTAAGGTATTCTTGTTGTGTCCATTTGTTCTAGTTTTCTTAAAGGTATTACATGGATTTCAGGAGTATTTTTCAGGAAAGCACGAATTGGAGACGTTCAAAAGAGGAGCCGACTCATTTGTATGCGCGATTATGCCAAACAGCGGCTCCACACAAATCAGAACAACACCCGGTGAGCCTTCAAACTAAGACATTTAATCAAAGATATAACTTGGTACAAAAGAATAATGTCAGTTAAACAAGGGTTTTCTATGGAAGTTTTAATGTATCATAATTTAACTACAAATTGGGCTAGGCCTACATAGGATGCCCATGGGCTTCAGAATAGTTCAATGTTTCTAAAACTAATTATACTTTAATTTGTTTACAGGTGGACTTTTGTACACTAGAGATAGTAGCAATTTCCAATATGCTTCAAGTGCTTCGATGGTGTTACTTGTTTACTCCCTAATGATAGTTGAACCCATCCAATGCGGCTCCACCAAATTCACTCCTGCTGAGATAAAATCTTTTGCAAAATCTCAGGTTAATATCTATACAGTAGAAACTCTATAAATTAATACTCATTGAACCGTTTAAATTTATTAAGTAAAAGAGTTATTAATTAACTGATATTAAAGCGTTTATAAATTAATGAATTAGGAATATTATTTTAAAAAGGTTTATTAATTAATTAATCGAGTTTCTACTGTAAATTAGTAAAACCTTTTTCAAAATCTCATATTAATGTCATGTATCAACAAGCATATAATTAGGCAAACCATTCTAACACATATATAAATTGTTAGGTTGATTACATCCTAGGAAATAACCCTATGAAGATGTCATACATGGTTGGGTATGGTGACAAGTATCCAACACAATTGCACCACCGGGGTGCGTCTATTGACTCTGTCTATAACCACCCAGCTAAGGTGGGTTGCAATGATGGCTATTCGAGTTACTTTTCTTCTAGTAAACCTAACCCTAATATCCATGTTGGTGCAATTGTTGGAGGGCCTAACTCAAATGATGGCTTTAGTGACACGAGATCAGACTATTCTCATTTGGAACCTACAACATATATGAATGCTGCTTTTGTGGGATCTGTGGCTGCGTTTCTTCATGATAACTTTGGCCAGCTAGAGTGAGTCGCAACGCCAAAAAAAAAAGGTCTTATTGACTACGTATAGCTTTGATTTAAGCGTAGTTTTATTGATCATAAGTGCATGTAACAAAGTGTAGCAAGAATGGTTATAAGCGTAGTTTTATTGTTCAACTTATAATTGGGGACTCATTAACATATTTAGTATATTTCCTTGAAGTTTTAGAGTCAAAATATATACTATTGTGAAAAACTTTAATCACATACATATGTAATGGTTTTAGAAAAGGCCATCATAAATCTATAATTTATAATCTTTGTCAAAAGAGGCAATTTCATCTTTGCATTCTATAAATCTAATAAGATGCTAATTCGTTATGAAATAACAATACACAATCAAAATTGAATTCTACCACTCCGGATGTACGAAATATAATAAAAAACAATGCTGTAAATTAAATACTAGCAAAATGAATTTGTATATTCTATTAACCTTTATTCACATGAAAATGAAATATAAAAACCCATAAGAATTGAACCCTAGCAATGCGCACACTGACACATCTAATAAAACAAAATACAAAATTCACGCTGTTAGGCTTGTGATTTAAATATAATTAATTTCCAACTATATCTTTTAAATATAATTTAATTTAATGACGAAAATATTAAAATAAGTTTGACCATCTCTTTCAATAGCGATCAAAAGCGTGAGCGCAAAATTCGGCGTCCCCAAACTAGCCTACACTTTCACATTTAAAATTTTTCTCATATGCCCATCTTCATTATAAATTATTATTTTCTTACATCATTTCTACCAATAATTCTAGATTTTTTTTTTTTTTTTTTTTTTTTTTTTTTTAAATATATTTCATTACAATTGATATTCATGGGTTAATCCACATGACATGACTTTATATGTCACTTGTTAATTTGTATTTTGCAACACTATAAATAATAAGCAAACAAAGATTTCGTACTAAGCTAAGTGACATAACTATAAGGTAGATGGTTCTTATCTATTTTAACTAAGTAATATAATGTAAAAAAGACTCGATCCTTACATAGTACATAACACGATATTGAAGATTTGGTTTTTCTGTCATATTTTGTTTTGATTAACTTTCACATGATCAACGAAGCTTCCAATTTTTTTTCTTGAAATTTGCAAGATTGCTATCATCTTTCTACTTTTCGTAGAACGACATCAACGTGGATTACATAACATATTCAAACAATTTGATCATGTGTATGTAAGATATATAGTATAGCATCACTTGCTTTCGATACAATGATACTATATACTATATATAGCTTTGAACCAATTTAGAAATTTGATATTTGATACTCTGAACACATTATGTAAACTAACATAATTTTTTTAGTTAATCATGGCTTGTGAACTTTTACTCGATCAATTAAAATAGGATTTGATCGAGCTCACTGTTACACAGACTTAAACCATGTATCACACTCCGTTCGTGGTCGAGATTGAAGTCGTGACTTCTGAGATTATTCTATAATCAAACATAATCCATTATTGAAAACCCTAAAAATATTTGTCAACAAGTACTTTATATTATACAGGTTTGAATTGGTCTTAGACTTGCCCTCTACATAAACTATATAAAACTAACATGATTAATTACCTATCTGTTTTATTAATAAGAAACTAAACTAGCATGTTGTATCTAACTAAAAAACAATTGCTAGTTGCATTTCATTATTATTTGAAAAAACAAAATCGATATAAGAAATAAAACAACAATATATCCAAAATTCTTTTCGTATCAACCAAGGGGCAAGAAAACAAAAGAAACTGGTAGAGAACCTCCAAAATATTGTCTCAAAAACAGTTCTGATTAATCATAATTCAATAATGGATGTACATTAAATTATTTAAAACGATAACAATATGCTAATTATACTCTAAATATAGATAATATAATGATTCAGATTAGTAAAACTGGTTACAATCATTGTTATTGGTGACCACTTTTTGTAACTATAATTTACGAATACTTAAGACATGTTTTACTTAGATTTTAGAACAAAATGATATGTTTGCTAATACTCTACGTATGCTTATAACCTTTAAATTCATTTCGTGTCACATCCATTAATTTATAGCCGAAAGCTATAGCCTGCTCGGATTTCTTTCCAGGTTAAATTAGAAACAATGGTGAAAGAGTGATGGTTTGTACACGCCAGTTATATATTGATTGGCACACTCAAAAGTACAAGTACAATGAGCATCATGTCATATATGTACAATTGTTTAAAGCATGAAATGAAGTGCGCCAATCAATAGAGCTAGTCTACGTATTTTGAACTTATAAGAAGCTCAAATATCTTATCTTGTACCGATATTGAACGAGTTGTGACATTTCGTAATGAACCTAAAACTGTTCGAATTTTTCTTCATCGCTCCCTTTAACAACATTTACATTGCTTTTATAATTTACATATTTTGGTATGTAAACATAAATCAAAATTTTATTCTAGCTTTATCACTCTACAAGAATATCTAAGAAAAAACAACATATACTTAAATTTGGAAATTAATATGCTAAGAAAACACATGAGGAAATTGCTTGTTTGAGGAAATCTGAGATGATGTATCTGTTTTATACCCTACCAAATCATCCAAACCCTCGAAAAAATCATCGTAAAAATGCATTAATTCGTCATCGTTGAATCCTGACATCATGGTAGGTCCTTGATCGTCGTATTTGTTGTAGAACGTTGTCTCTTGTTTGATATTTGGTTGCTGGAGGACTTCATCGTCCATAGATGACGCTGAAGGGGTCGTTGGAGAGTTAAAGGGTGAGTCTTTTAACTTTCTTACGGCTTTGCTACCATCGTCGCTAATTGTAGGACTCTTTGGAGTAGCCTTGAACCGGTTGCGGTTAATTCCTGCTAAGGAATTCCTGCGAGTTGGTTGAGGGTGGTTGTGATCCGCAGTGTAGGTTAAAATGTAGATGCTTGAATCTGTGCAACTTTGCTCGACTTGTCTCCTCGCCATACAAGCTTTTGAACTACTACATCTGTAATAGCTTCTGTAAAATTTGAACATTTAGGAAATTAGAATCGATGCAACGATGCTAATGATATAGATCATCAAATTAATAGATGCAAGATGTCTTAGTTTGCTAGATGTTCTCCTGTATTCGGGTGTTATCGTATTCTCTGGCTTCTTGCTAGCTTTTATTAATGTATTTATCATAAAAAGTATTTGCAAGAAATTTATATCAGAAAACTACATAAAATCCATTTGGGACCAACTAACTAGATTTGCCAACTAAATAATTAATCTTCTATAGTGACTACACATTAGCAATCACGAATTAATGATATGACGATCCGATCAAATTTAGGACTGGTCAAGAAACACTTGCAAAGACCTTTGTGATCACTTTTTAGTTACCAAACTGATTACAAGTTGTGAATTTTGTATTTTTAGTGATATGATTGAAGTTGGAAGCAAAAAATATATATTTACCTAGGATAGATGGAGCCTTTGATTGGTTTTTGCCCGTATTTACGCCAAGCCCATGGATCCGAAGTCAAGCCATCAGCTGTTACTTGAACCACCACCCTTTTTTGTTGATTCTTCCTGTTCATACACAAGAAAAAAGTTCTATTATCACATGTATGGTTTGTGTTTATTTCAAGAAAAAAAAAAAAAAAACAAGAGTCACAAAAAGGCACACCTTTTTTTGAGCTTTGGTGCAAGTTGAGAGATGTTTGAACTAGACCCACAAAAATTCTTGATATTCTTATCTTGTTGAACTTCTTGATGATCAAAATCATGATGTTGAATGGTCTTAAGATCATTTTCAGGAAGAGTAGCACCACGAAATTCGTTCTCGTTGTCATAAACCGGATTATAAAAAGGCTTGTAAAGATGGTTTAACTCATCTCTAGCAGTACCATCATGATTATTATTATTATCAAAGAGATGAGGGTAACAAAATAAAAGAGCTTGATCATATTCTTTCTTGATATCAATGGATCCAAACCCATCATCATGAACATGATGATGTTGTTGATGATGATGATGATCTTGATGTTCATATTCATTAGGTCTTAAGAGAGCATGCAAACCCCAATCAGCCATTTTTTTTTTATAAAAAAGATTTCTTGATGATGTGAAAGAGAGAAATATGAAGGAGATAAATATAATGGCTAGAAGGTGCTGACCTTATTTATAACTATATGAATATTATATAGTGGTGTCAGAAATATCTCAGAAGCTTGGTTTTATTATATTATAATAGTTGTTTAATGCAAGTGTGTGTATATTATACAAGTGGGATGTTGACTTTGGTGGCAAGTCAAAGGGTGATTTTGGGTTAACACGGCATGCGGCTATTACTCGCTTCTCAAACTCAAGCTTGACTGGACTTTTGCCTGCTAGCTTTTTATGTGCTTCATTTTTCAAACCGTCATAATCTTTAATTGTTATGTTTATAATAGCTTAGAAGTTTTATACGAATAGTTAAAACATAGTTATAAAACAACTTAGGCATATTTTATATGTATCGTCAATAGGCATTGATACATGTTGGGTTATTTTAAGTGACTCTTAGACTCTTGTTACTTTGGATGATTAGTATATTTTGAACACTATTCGAATTGACTAAGAGTGAAAACCACCAAGATGTTCAATTGCAAGGTTTTTGGCCACGTCTTGGACACCAATGCCCGAAGAAAATTCTCTCCGATGTTTTGAAGAATACAAAGGCACCTAGCTAGGCAAGCGGTTAGTGGTGTTCAATTCATATTGGTTCGAAGTCGCAACTTGTTTACAAACCGGTTCAAGCAAAGAATGCCAAGAAGACAAATTCCAGACTTGGACGTTAGAGTGAGTTATTCCAGGCTGGTGGTGAAAGCTCGTCGAAAGGAGCTTCAGTGCCCATCTCGAATCATAGACTCGGACGTTAGAGTGAGTTATTCCAGGCTCTAGTCTTTGTCCGCCTCTAGCTTTGGACTTATTAAATCACTGCGATACCTCACGGATAATATGAATCGATCAAGTTTTATTTTTATTAGTTCAATGACTTCTAATGAGAAAAACTACATTACGGAATCTATCTAAAATTGTCGTTGGGTGTGCATGCATGGGTGGCTACCTACGATATCATTAGGTATCACATAATAGTGATTATTTTCAATGTTTTTATTAATGGTTATTTAAGAAAAAGTTTGAAGTTGGTTTTGGTTATTATCTATCATTTTAAATACTAGCTAGATTATTACTACGTACCTCTGATGTCTTCAAATTTGCAACCAATATTTCTAATCTACATAATTAGTGTTATTTAATTTGTGTTGTTGTGTTGCTATCAAATTTATTGTTTAAATCAAGTGTTCCCATTAGTTCTTTAAATGCTAAAAGTAACTCTTTGAAAATTAGCACACACATTCGTACACACTTAATTAGAGCCGTAAACAAATTGAACATTCAGTGAACATTTTATTAACTATCAGGTAAAAAGTCTGTTTAGATTTGTTTGTTTTAAATGAACGATCATGAACAATATATTACGTTCGTTTAGTTAAATGAACGAACATAAACAAATGCCGCGTCCGTTCATTTATGTTTGTGAACTACTAATTATGTGTTTATTAACGTTCGTTTGTATTCATTTATTTGTTTATATTCTTATATCATATATTTTAATTGTATAATTTTAAAACTAGTTTGCTTAACTAACACTTATAAAACAAAATATCATGCATAATTTAATAAAGTTTATGTTTGTTTTTTTACGTTCATTTCTGTTCGATCGTTTATATTCGTTTAGTCTATTAATGAACGAACGTAAATGAACATGAATAACTTGTTTTCTTAATAAACATGAACAAGAAAATTCGTCCGTTTAAGCGTTCGTATTCATTTATTTGTTTGGTTAAAATAAAAGAACGACTATGAACAAGTATTCGTTCGTGTTCGTCCGGTTCGTTTACAACTATACACCTAAGTCAGAAAGCATGCACATGCATACTTTCCGAAAAGAATCCGTAGGGTAAATTTTGTTTGTTTTTTACTACGTATTATGAATTTTTGATAGTTTAACACAAAGTGCATAATACCCTTTTAAAAAAATCGAAGATTCATACCTCATGATCATTTTCTACGTCCGCCGCTGATAGCATATATACTTACCTTTTAGTATAGACGATAAAGAAAACACATGCATGCTCAGTCGTTGTTTAAAAATAATTTTTTACTTTCATATTTCAAGCGATTTTTTTTTTCTTTTTTTTTTTTAATGAAATTTGAAATAGATCTTTTAATTTGAAACACACAAATTAACAGCGTCTCACTTTTATTAAACTAGATGCAATTTAGAATTGGATTTTTAATTTGAGACAGATGAAATTACAACTTGTTTAAATGTGTAGGATTCTTAATAGAACTTTGTGTGAAACTAACTGACTAAACAATCGAAAGAATTTTCTAAATATTCGCAGATGAATCATATATTTCGATCCTATGTTGTCTAGCTAAAAAAAACTTACCTCAATAATGTACTTTAACTACCATTATGTAATTAGTTAAACTATTGATTCAAAGAACCATGCATGTCAAATGAATTATTTGACGTTAATGATCGTATTTATTGAACAATTAAACACTACCAACTTTCTAACTTCTATTATAAAAATGTCTTATTTTAGTGTGAACAATAATTGCCTTTTTGCATAAATATATGTCTTATATCTAATAAACTAATATATGAAACACATAATATATTATAATATGATTATTAACATATTTATATAATCGGTTTAGAATCTTACAGATTAGCTAGATAAAAGGAGGGAAATGATATAGAGAATGGAAATTCATAATACTATTCAATATCTTTTTATTTATCCGAATAAACAATTTGGTTTCATGTTTCTGTTTGTGTTTCGCTTGTGATATGTCATGCATACGTTAGTTATTACGACTATTTTCTTTTTCCAATATTATTGTTTGGACCAATCTACGATCTCGATAAGGTCTTTATGTACACTTGCATTCCTATTTAATTCCTTTTTCAATTACTTGTATACATCTTTTATATAATAAAAGAATTACATCATTTCGGAGTTTTTTTGACAAAACAATCTTAGTGGAAAAAAAATTGGACCAATAAGAATGCTCGATTTTGACACATAGGCNGTTATATTAATAAAGTAATTAGAAAAGTAAAAAGCACCCAAGCTCGATCCTATGTGGTGAGAAATCTCATGACTTCGAATCACGTTTTCTAGGAGTCAAAGTGATATACGTCTAGTCTATTTTATTAAAGCAATTGTTATGGTCCGTTCCAAAAACAAATAAAAGGTTTTAAAAAACGGATTAGATTGTCTTTGTTCGGATTATTTGTAAAATATAAGTTTTTAACTCGCATGTACGTGCACTACCTAGCTAACAGAGTCGTCCCGTGACCGTTCTTGAACATTTCCCGACTACCTTCAAGTATGCATGGAGTGCCTTATTAGTAGGCCACGTTGGTGGTGGTTAAAAGAAAGAAAAGGTTAAAATGAAAATTTGCATCTTTACATGATGTAAAATTTTGAATGCTGCATAAATGATTTTTTCTACCGAAGTTCATGTTCATATAGCGATTTAAGGTTTGTGGTACTTCCTAATCGTAAAACAACATCTACAAAAACTAAGACAGCCACGTCGATCATCTTTGGATTAGAAAATACCGATCGATAAATTGTTCACTTTGTGTTTGATGAACACACTTAAAAAATGCGCAACATGACCTAATACGTTACCCATTACACAGACAGACACTTGTGAATATTAAAATAACATATGTGATACGACCCGGTTAGGGTTGTATCGGGATAAGGCACCACTTCAAGCGTGTGCTGGCTCCGTCAGAAAATAGAGAGAAGAACTAGATATTTGTTTATCTTAAACTTTGATTGATTATAATAAAGGATTACAGGAGTATTTATAAGACAAAGTAAACCCTAAGACCTAAATAAGCCATGGGCTCGGCCCAGGCGTATCATTCCCCACTCCTTCAAAACCACCTTGCCCTCAAGGTGTTGTCTTAAAACATTCTTAATCGACTTTCCTAAATAAACATGAAAAAATCCTAAACAAAGACACGTAAATAAAGATATATTATATGACATAATCTTTATGCCATACGTTTGGACTTCTTGAGTCGTTTGGGCAGTCCATCCTCCTGCAACATTGACGGTTAGGGGTTGTATCGGGATAGGGCACCACTTCAAGCGTGTGCTGGCTCCGTCAGAAATTAGAAGAGAAGAACTAGAGAATTATTGATCTTAACACTTTGATTGATTCATTCATAATAATGATTCGGTATATATAACCGAATAACCCTAGCTTGTAAAACAAGCCAAATATAAAGACATATCTAAACAATGATAGTTTCCTAATATGACTCGAATACAACTAAATAAAAGATAGTTATCCAAAGGCGTATCATTCCCCACTCCTTCGGAAATCACCTTGTCCTCAAGGTGTAGTCTTGAAAATTTCTCTTGATTCCGGGATCCCATATCCTAATCCTAGTCCTATCTTCCACTCTCGTAGTTCTCTTGCATTCCGCTACCGCAACCAACACTTTTTTCCTCTTCCGCCTTCCACTACCTTGGACATTACACAACACCATTCTTCCGCCTTCCGCTACCCATGCTGTAACATCATCTATTGCGTTATTAACCACATCAACACCAATATATTCATCATCATTCAATGACCTTTCAGTCTTAGGTGAAGCAAATTCACCCTCTAATGGTAGAATGACATCTATTTTCTTTTCAACGATGTGCTCTTTCTCTTCCTTTGCAATTGTCTCAAAACGAACCTCGGTGATACGAGCTTTGAAGAAGTCTTCTCCCAAAGTTAAAGGATGGGACCTCAAAAATTCCCAAATATCTAGGTTCGCGAAGCGTGTTTCCGCCGCACGGGTCAATGAAAAAGCTTCGTCTAAAGTTTTGGGATTTGACCGTAAGAGTAAACATTGTAGATCCAATTTAAGTCCGGAGATATAAAACGATATAAGTAAAGATTCAGAGATCTGTCTTACTCGATTTGCAAGTACCACAAACTCACTCTCATATTCGGCCACTGTACCCATTTGTAAGAGCTTAGAGAGTGCGTATTCCACGTTCTGATCACTGCCGCCAGATGCCATGAATAATACTCAAGCGATTAATAACTCAAAAGAAAAATATTTTTTTTCCCGATGAATAGTACCCGCGATGAACAGTACTAGATGAACAGTAACCGATGAACAGTGCTCGATGAACAGTAAATTTTTTTTTTTTTTTTTTTTTTTTTTAATGGAACCCTAATCAAAAACCCTCTCAACGAGAGCTCTCAATGAAAGCACCAATTGATACGACCCGGTTAGGGTTGTATCGGGATAAGGCACCACTTCAAGCGTGTGCTGGCTCCGTCAGAAAATAGAGAGAAGAACTAGATATTTGTTTATCTTAAACTTTGATTGATTATAATAAAGGATTACAGGAGTATTTATAAGACAAAGTAAACCCTAAGACCTAAATAAGCCATGGGCTCGGCCCAGGCGTATCAATATGTTAAATCACTTTTATATAAACTTTTAGTGTTAGCTGTCAATTACAGCCTCAGTTTAGAGAATATAATATTTGTTACATGATGTATTGTGACTAATATTTTATAAATACTTGTTATATTTATGTTTCGTTACCAAACAAAAACTCCGTACCAGTATCAAGTTTGTTGATTTGAAGTGATATATTGCAATTAGTTAATGAACAAATTAAAAAGGATACAAACTTATATTAACGGCTACAGTTTTAGTTTATTCATGTAAAAAGTGCTGATTTTTATCACAACATTTTAAGTCGGTAAAATACTAAAATCTATCAAAATTCAAAAAATAACCTGAAAATGCAAAACGGACCTATTAGTATTGACAAATTATAAGGGGGTGGCAATCATGATTCGATGCCTCCCCATGATTCACCACTAACTAATCATATCAAGCCACCTCATTCCATGATGCAACCATACCTCACCATATTTTTTTTAGTGGCAACCATGATTCAAATAAAAACTAATTTTATTTTTTATTTTTTATATTCATAATTATATTAAACAATTTAATAAAAACATTATATTTCATTAATAATTCAAAGAAAATTACATAATACTTAGAAAAAAAAATAGAAAATCAATAGTCATCGAGGTATGGTAAGTCTTGAGCCGCTACGTGCTCCGTAAGATCATATCGGAGACGGTTATGGATATCTTCGTCGAGTAACTCCGGTAGTACATTCGGGTCATATACTGGCTCGACCGGCTGATCCATTATATGAACCGGTGTTATTGTCTAGGACAATTTCGCCAAACAAAATGTGTACAATCAATGCTACCAAGCATTCTAGGAATGTGATGTTTTTCTTCAAGTGCCTCGAATAAGCGTTCAACGTCATGGGTTGTCGGCATACGTAAGAACTCTCGACTATATAACATTATTATCGCATCGCAAAAATTATCAAGGCATTCACCTACAAAATATTAAATAGTAAATACAAAAAAAATAATAATAATAATAACGACAAGTTTAAAAAAAAAAAACGACAGTTTAAAAAAAATAAGAACGACAAGTTTAAAAAAATAAATAACGAAAACTTTAAAAGAAATAATAACCTGACGTTCTTCGGGCCATGTTTAAATAGTCATCAAATCTATCCGGAGGTTCACCCGTTACGAGTTGCCGAATGGCCGATGTGCATATTTATAACGCCGTGAAACTTTTCTTTCCCCTCGCGTCGTGACCCGCTTGAAACCATTCGAACCGAGCATCAATATCACAAACAATTTTTAAAAACAAGCTTTTATTCATACGAAAACGCTCATAAAAAATTTTTCGTCAAACTTTAGTTGTTCGACGAAATAATCATTCATTAGAGTTTGTAAAGCTATTTCACGAAAACGGGTGACATACCCCCGGATTTCGGTAGAGCTTGCCGTGTCTTCAAGGGCATCGTACATGGCTAAAAAGGTTTCGAAGGTACTACCGGATGACCATAGTTCGGAAGAGTCGGAGGGAATAATTAACCCGTCCTCTGATGAAGAAGAGGAGGATGAAGACATGGTTAATAAAATGTGAATTGTATGTGTGATTTGATGATAAATATTGTGTGAAATTTTTGTGTGAAATTATGATATGAAATTGTATATTTAAAGGGATTTTTATTTAATGCCAAACGGTCATAATAATAAAGGGGATAACGGCTATTTTTTGAATCCTCCATTCCATGCTGGTTCGGTAAAACACCCTGAAATGCTTGCCGATTTGGTGATGCCGAGGAAGGGGCAATGGTCATGCCGCTCGGCATGCATCATGTCGAAGCCCAAACAGAATCGACTACCACCCCCTAAGTATTGTTTATGATTACAGAAAAGACAAATTTAGCATTCATCTTGGAGTCAGAAATGATCTATTTGTCTTTTTTAAGTTTATAAAATTCCATTGATAATGGTGCTAATAATATAAAACTAAAAATGCAACGACTTTTCGTATTTTCTCTACAATAATATATGTTAGTTATTTTTTAATCACAAAAATTGTCTAATGATATCCACCCGAGATCTTTATTTGAAATTGTACACTTTGTTGTTGATTATACACTAGCCAAAGCGCTTTACCCGCTAAAATCAATACGAGATCGGTCCTAAATTAATTGTTCACTTTGCTTTCATGTTATTCTAAATTAATTGTCCACGATAAAAGTAGAAAAAAAGTTTAATCAAGTTCACCTATCACCCTCATTTGATGTTATTGTTACAAACATTAGAAGATAAACTAACTAATTAATTAAAAGTAAAACTATCGTTATACAAAAAAAAGAAAAAAATAAAATAAAAATAAAGAAAAATAAAAATATAGTATAATAATTATGTTTTTCTTAGACTGTGTGTTTTTTGTTGGTAGACAGTTATTTTTGGACAAAGGAGTTGTTATTTATCTTCAGTTCTATAAAAAAAATTGTTTAAATTGTAGGCATTGTTTTGTTTAAGATTTAGTATTCGAGAATCGATTGAGAAATGTATGCTTGTTACTGATTTTGTGTCTATAATCGCATGACACTGTTAGTTTACTAGTTTGTAGTGAAGTAAATCGATCTCTTCATCTAAACATGAAGAATCATGTATATGAAATCTTTAGTACATGTGGATGGAAAGCCAAAGTTTGTAGTATAAAACTGTATACTTTTAAGTAGTTAGCTAGCTAGTTCATCTCCTCTTGAGGTTGATTATTTAGAAGATCTATTTCGTCCCCACAAAAAGGAAGTTAACACATTCAGTTTAGAGTAAATTGCAAAATCCGTGTTTGTGTTTTGGCCAAATTGCATGTTTTGTCAGTATAGTTTGGAAAGTGCAGGTGACCTCCTTTTGATTTAGGAAATCTTAGGTCTGATTTCGTCCTTGGTTAAACAGAAATATCTGAAATACTCTTGTCTTAAACCTCCCTTATTCTATACCTTGAAATTTTAATTCTGTATATTATTACAATTTATTAATATCCATTTTGTTAGCACTTTACTCAGATCTATCAAACAAAATCACACAATAACACTCTTTTACCCATTATCACCATTGACAAAATCCTCAAACCTCTAATTAACATAATCAACAACAACTACTACTACTACGTATTAATCATCTTCAAAACCTAGTTACCCAAATACCCATATTTATAATACAAACACATTTTATTTACCCAAATTCATTAAAAAAAATCCAAAAACCATGACTCATCATCTCAAATCCAAAGTTAAGAAAATTTCAATCAACAACAACATCGCAATCCATCACTTTAGATCTTCTAAGAAAACAATTCATCACCACCATCTTTATTCAACTGCCACCACCACTACCACAACTAGCAACCTACAATCTTTACTTATTCAGATATCAAACGTAAGTCAAATCAATATCCATCTCATACACACATTTTTCTGGGTAAAGGGTTACACCAGTAAAATATATTAACACCAAAATATAAGTACAAATGAAATATACTTTAGATACCACTTTAACTTCAAGCAAAAGCTTGATAAAACCTATGTTCAGGAGAAAACCAGGCCACCAAGCCAAACCAGCAGCACCATATAGGATATAATAAACAAAATGAGATTGTCTCCTTAAAAACCTTCTCAAGTAAAACCCAGTGGGAAAAAACTTGGTGCAGGAAAAAAAAGTACAGCTCCCAGATGGAACTCCCAAAACCAGACGAGCTAAACAGGCAGACAAAAACCATAAAAATCCACCAGACTGGTAATAATGAGAGGAGTCATCCAACTAACACATCATTGGTCCAAGAGGATTAGAATCTTGAATCAAATGCGAGCTAGAGATCTTCCAAGTATCAATCAACATACAAGCACGAGGCGAGACTTTCCAGAATCTCATACACACATTAGCCTACACACAAACAAACACCTACCTTCATACAAAGTCACCCCAATATCTTGACGTGGTAGTGGAAACGGCTACCGGCCTACAACCGGTGATAATAGTGGTCGTCGATAGTTCTTTAGCGTGTGGGGTCTACGTGTTTGTGTTTGTGTCTGTGTGTGTGTTCTTGTGGGTGATGATACTTTTATTTTTTGAATAAGTATATTGCTTTGGTTTTTTTGGTTAAAAGTTTATGATTTCAAGATTTCTAATGTGTTTGATGATTCATCCAAAGTCTAAAAATATATGATGTTTATGTTTTTGGGTTTTTATTTATTCTGGGTAAGAGGTTTGAAGATAACGAACTTTTACAAAAAATAAAAATTAAAAATAAGAAAAATTGGAAATGGATAGAACTTAATTAAGGTAAATATGATAGAACTTAATTTTTAGAAAAAAGAAACTTCTAAAGGAAAATAAAATAGGTTGAAGGCAATGGTATTTCAGTAATTTCAATTTGATCAAGGATGAAACCGGACCCAAGATTTCCCACAAGGAGGCCGCTTGCACTTTTCAAATCATAAGGATCGAATGTGCAATTTGTCTAGACCACAAGGGCGATTTTTGCAATTTACTCGTTTCAAAAAAAAAAAAAAAAAAAGCTCTCTTGTTTACGTGTTTACAAATTTTATAATCAAAGGTATGTTACCAATTTACTTCAACCTTTTAGTAAAAATCAAGTAATTTAATGTTGTTAGATTCATATTAAACATGCTATGATTGTTGTTTGTTATGCTTATTTAAATAGACATTCCTTGGTGTAACTTTGAAATATATCGTACTCTAGGTTTTTTTGTTTTTTTTTTAATTTATTTTTTTAATTTCTTTTAAACCGCCACTAAATCTAAAATAAATATTAACTCTATAGTGAAGGAACGTGCAGCTCAAATTGTTTTTAACTATAATATTTGTTCGTAAGCAATTCATAAATGAGAGACACTTATCATGTGGTAATTCTTTTAAAATAATTGTTATGTACGTAAGCTATTTCATGGCGTATAATAATAAAATCAAATAAGTCCTCTATCAAATAAGCAATTCATAATAAGCCATTTCATTTACGGAGTATATAATAACTGTTTGTCTGTTTTGTTTTTATTTTATTTTTGGGTATATTTTAATAATATGTAACGGATAAGTTATAAGATCCACGTCTTGTGCTGTGTGTGAACAACAGTCTTATAAATCTATACACGACTGATTCTCTTAAAAGTTTGATTTATTTCGATATGAGTTGTAGTTGTCATTTTAATAATAATAATATTAACAAAATACCAATTTGATGTTAGAAATTGGCAATTTGCTGCAAATTTTATTAGGACAACATGAAAGTATTCTTTCTGTATTTAATATTTACGACAAGAATGTTCATATGATTTTACAATTATGTATCAAAATCATAAAAACGCCCATTCAAAAGATACGTTTATTTTGACAATGGTTAGTATTTTTATACTCAGAAAAAGAAAAAAAAAAAAAAAAAAAAAAAAAAAAAAAAAAAAAAAAAAAAAAAAAAAAAGGGGTGGAAAGCATGGTCCAAAAACCATCGAGCATTGGCTGATCAAAAGCTTAAATCTGTAAATATTTACGTTTGAAGTCTATAAATTTTGAAAATACGTGTAGCAAAGTTATAAACACAAATAACCAAGTGAAATATATAGAAATTAAACTACTGCACAGAAACTAATAATGTCTTGTCAATTTGATATAGAACTTGGATGTGAATGATGAAAAGGAGCAAGGATTTTGTCAAAGAAAAGGTCCACCTAAGAAGATGGAACATCACTATATAAAAAGAAAGAAAGAAAGATTGGTGTATTATTTGCAAGTTGCAGACTCAATTATAAAATCTTTTGTTAGTTGGTAGTATGAAACTAAAGCTCCCGCATATGACGCCAAATAAACACTTTCCACATTCTTGCATGTTGGCCATACTGTATACCCCATCCTATATTCCAATGCCTAGCTACTTACAAGTTGCCTTAAATAATTGCAATTGGAAGTGTAAATCACGCCATTGTACTAAAAAGTATAATCAAAGCTAGAGCATAAGATATACGGATACACGAAGGTAAACAGGTTTGGGACTCATGACATGTTAGAAACAACCGTGTTAGAAAATGTATTAAATCCACCCGCCGTTAACATATTTTGGTTGCGAACCAGGCAAAGACGTAAGAGGAGTTAGGATTGATCATATTAACAATCCCAAACTCGTTATTTCTAGCTTCTTGCTAGCTAATAATGATATCTACCGTTAAAGAAACGATATCTTAAGATTTCCCGTTGACATAACAAGGTTTTTAATATCTTACGAATACAGTGAACCAAACAAACCATGAACATCATATCCAACCATAGGAACATAGTATACTTGTACAATGATATAAACAAATGATCATGTATCGTTATGGCCCATTGTTATGATGTTATCTATGAAAATATATAATAAGAACTATGTATATTAAAGTAGTTGCTTACGATCAAATTTTGTATTTTATACCAGGCCAACAAGACAATAAAATATTGGATAAAAGAAAAGAGTATACAAACCGAGTCAAGAAATATGACGGTGGTGGAAATGAAAATTTTCAAAGATGAAGGAAAAATAAGTTTTAAGTTTATTTGGCATGATGCAATGGATTTTATGGACCACCAACCACTTGCATCATCTCCATGCCTTATTTTCTAGCTTGGGGTTCAATGGATATACAAATAATAGTAATAAATTAAAATTTAAACCATTTAATCTTTTAGGAATATATTGGGTTTTTTATGTATTGTACAGGTGAATTAAAGATTTTAAGAGCAAGAACGCTAGGGTAGGAGTAGTGTAGGACTACTTATTATTGGGTTGCTATTAGTAATGGACTCCAAATTGGGCTTCAACTATTGCTACCAAAGGGCCCATAGTTCAATGTTTCTATGCAACACACTATAGAACACAACATAGAACATATGATGGTATTTGCATAAAAATGGTGCATGTATCACCTCCCTTTCTAGTTATACCACACATAATTCAAGCATGAAATGTGAATATCGAACTTAACTAGCTTCTGCAACATTTGGTATGCATTGTATTTCATCATAGGTCATGAATAAATCACGATGGAATTTGTAGTTATGGAACGGTTAAAACCCGTGAGTGATTGGCCTTTTGATCACGAGAATGTGGCTGTTTGTAGATAGGACGACACTAGAGGCCGTAAATGTCACTCCAATGTTTAGTTTTGAGCGCGAAAAACCGTCTTTACATGACAAATGTAATTCATTTCATGGTGTCCAAATATTGCCTACGATGGTAGATGACTAGCTCAAAGTTTCTCTTTATAACTTGCATATACAATCAATTTTTCCTAGTGGATCACTATAAACGAACAAGAACGCACATACATGAACATGCCTTTAAAAGATATATGTTTTGTGGATGCCATAAGTGTGACATTTGACCCGTTCTCGGATGGGGTGTCACAGTGTGTTAGCTGTTTGTGTTAAGTTCCATGCGTGTGTTTTGAAACAAGAGGACCAAGAACAATAAGTTTGTGCTAACTTGCCATTTATAATAAGGGGTATAATATAAAAATAACATTACTTAAAAATTAAAAACTTTTAAGGGAATAAGGTATGTAATATGTGCTTTATAAGTAATTAAAATACTAGTATGTTATATATTTAATAAAATATTTTAACATGTTATTCTTTATTTTATATAAGTATCTTTAATGTTTATAATTTTGTTCTGTACATTTAAGTTGATAAATATGAGATAGTAATACGAAACCTTTTTCAAAAAAACTGATAAATACGAGATCGTAATATGAAACCTTTTTTAAAAAATATAAAGACAAAAAAATTGCTAAATACGAGATCGTAATATAAAACCTTTTTAAAAAAAGTCAAGACCGAATGTATTTTGATGAACGTAAAGGTGTCCTCTCATTTAGCACTTATACTAATTGGGGGAGACTTCACAATCACCAAAATTCATTTTTATCTAAACTGACACTTTGCAATATGATTTTAGATATATACCTACTTTTGGTTACAACATCGACCGATGTGGGACAGTTTGCTTTTCCATAAAACTCGAGTACTTGGCTTTTGTTTTTGTTATAACCATGTCATTTGCTCCAAAAGAATAATATGAAGCAAAAATATAGTTTACTTTGGAGCGAGGAATTCCGGCGACTCTCTTAATTGGAACTCAAAGGCTGACATTTCCAGGATTGTGATGGGGCATGACATGAAAATAAGAACTCAAGAAGAATGAGACTGAATCCCACTAATAAAACCACTAGGTTAAAATCATAACAAGTAAAAAGAATCATATCACATTGATTAGAAAAGGGTGTGTTTGAGTAAAGTTATTTGATATAGCCGAGTTGTTTCAGAAGTCCCAAAAAGGAGATTTTGTTTATTAAGCTTATTTATAACTAGCAAGCCATTGAAATAAGTACTATATTTTAATCACACAAACCTCTTAAACCAGTAAACTGGAAAGAAACTACAATCACAAGAATATCAAACTTTGCTAACATATCTGACACACTTATTACTTACGTGTTTTGGGTCGACCGAATACCAAAGAATTGCCCATTTTGACCGGATACCCAGCCCTCTTGTATCCTCTACTGACATGTATTGTGTTAGAGAATTTACAATCAACAAAAAACACTCTAGTGATTAAGTAATGAGAATTGACATTAAGCATCGCACACGTTGTTGTATTAAGAATAAGCTTACTTTTCTGTACCCAATTTAAATATCTAATGACACGGACACTGAAAACAAACGGCTAATAGCCCAACAGGGAGGAGCCGTGTCCTACAACCCTTTATAATTCATTTGATGTAACTGTTTTTTATGGTATAAATCAAATCTTAGAAGCACAACAAACCTGACTTCTATTTATCAGCACTTCCACTGTATCCTCGCTGCTGCCAACCACCGCCATATGCAGGGGTGTTCTCCCTTCGGCATCTATGCATTCAAGACTAGAACCAAACTCAACCAACAACATACATCACCACATCTTTGTAGCCTTTGATGGCTGCTATGTGAATAGCTGTCAAACCATACTGATCTTTAAAATCCACACTTGCATCTTTCTCAAGTAGAGATTCTAGAAGCATAATATCTTCACGCCGTGAGGCGTTTAGCACCTCCTTCCCTCGTTCTAGAATTTCAACAATTTCCTTCTGCATAGTCGTCGCAAACGAAAAGAAGGGAACAAGTTATAGAACCGCAACTGATTATATATATTGAGAAACAAGCTTGAAACATACAGTGAGATAATCTACAACTTATAAGTGCTAGACACAAATTCCTATCAAGCTTATAGTGGCTTATGTAATACATATCTAAGTGCTAATATCTGTGTAGTTTTAGATGCAAACGAATCAATCTTTAATTGAACTTAAGCCGGCTTTACCTTTATTAAACATGGCTCCAATGAATCTTAAGCTCTATTATAATTTTTTTTATTGACATTATTCTAAATCATTGGTTGTGTCATAGAACTTCTTACTCTAAGTAATTTAAAAACCAACACATTGTTCAAACGTTAATATGAACTATAGTTCTATGAAAATGTAAGTTTAAATCTATAACTTAATTATCAGCCTGCTTAATGGTAATACTTGCTTGTAATCTACTTACTTCTCCTTCATCACGGGCAACATCAATAGCGGAGCAGTCCCTCTGATCAGCCACAATTGAAGGGTGATCCGCTCCCAACTCAACCAACACTTTCACCATCCAACTGTCACCTTTCGCTGCAGCCCTATACAATGTTGTACAACCATCATCATGCTTTGCATCCACTTTAGCACCTGAACTTTTCAAAACCTTAACACACCTCTCAAAACCTTTACTTGCCGCCAAAATTAATGGACTCCTTCCTTCTTTATCCTTACAATCCAACGCCCTACGTGTCCCTATTCTAACCAATCATTTAATCTCATTCGCCCTATCAAATGCTGCTGCACACTGTCCATCCTTTATCCATCCACTTAGATTCCTCCAAGTCATCAAAGCTCCGAGTTGCTGACACAACTTTCAACCCTACTTCTAGTAATAAACTCACCATACCAACTGAGTTATCCAAGCTTGTTGCAACACGGAGAACCGACTCAGCTTCACAAGTAGACAACTCAGTTAATATCGTTCTCTGATACTTAACCATACTCCTAACCGTGTCACAGTCTCCGTTATTCACTGCATGCTTAGCAAAAATGGACCGATAAACACGACTTTTAACTTAATATCATGTTTCCATGAAGTGACAATGTCCAACTGAGCCGACTCGGCCGGTCCGGATAAGGAACCGATCCGAAGCAGAGCACGGAAATGAATCTGGAATCTTTGGTTGCGGTTTGAGGATGATTTGAATGATGGATTGAGCTAAAGGTGCAATGAGTCCACTTGGTGGATTAACTAGGAATTTATGAGGTGAGGATGTTGTGGTTATCGATCTAAGGCGAATGGTGGTTCTGCATTTCATGCCAAGCACAAAATCCATGCAGACCACTGAGTCCGATACTTCGATAAGTTTTTCCATAATTTTAGAATCAAATCAATGAAACTAGCTTTCCCGGAAAATATGCTCCAGATTATTACTCATGTAAAATTTGGGACCATAACTACTGTCCATAAAGTGATCAATAATTGTATTTTTCTAGCTGGAACATGTGTAATTAAGTGAGTTCTATTTTATTTCTTTTGTATAATTTACCCGATTATATGCTGATATAAGTGTTGAATAGTCCAGTTAAACTAAGGCCAAGAATAAGAGTAAATTGTAACAGCTTCGATTAGTAACAATGAATGTGGTGTGGGTGATAGAGTACTCCATGGAAGATCTCAGTATGTAGTTGCATCGTCACTTTATAGTTATATTGAAATTTCATGTTTATTACGACAAAGTAGATTTAGAATGGATAATGAGCAGAGCACATATGTAAACGCTTTGGTTAGTTTTCGAACAATGTCTCACCTAAGTATCTCTTCCTGTTTTCCCACTCTCACAAAATACTAGATTTCATATTGTTTGAAAGAATGAGCATATATCTGGTATTGGTTACAAATGTATGAGTCTAAGAAAATGGCAGGTACATTGTTGTTTTTGTTAGTGATAGCCATGACAATTGATACTAGCACAAGTTGAACAAGAGAATTTGCTGCTACCTTATCAAAGTTATCAGTGATGTTTAATTTAAACGGACATCATATTAAGCCACATGCAATTGTAATATTGCATTTCTATTCCCGTCTTAATATATAATGACTAAATAGACACCATTAAGTTATCATCAAACGCTTATTACACACTACTAAGGGGATAATACGCCAGAACACTTCGTACACTAGCATAATTATCCTAGCACAAACTTTTAGGACTAGTAGAGGAAATATGATTTCACCTATGCAGGGTTGAGACATCTAAACATTGGGACATCTTCCCCCGTGTGCCGGCCTCGCCTACACAGAAACAAAGACGTTCTCACACACCAACCGATGTGTCCAACTTCCTTACAGGTTAAACACCACTTCAAATCCACACGACCCTCATTAGGACAAGGGTAAGCAACTGTGGTCGTACGAACACATTTGAGAACAATGATGGGACATTGCTCATCATAAAGAACTGGGGGGAGTTTGGGAAACCACGCCAAGTTTTCACTGCTACTAACAGCCTTGTACCTCCAAAAGAATAGAATTACGTACAAAGTTTAGCCTAGCTGAGCTAGTAATCACGTATAATTAAAAACGTACTGTGATAATAATTCAAAATTAAAACATAAGAATCTTACTCTGAACTCTGTGAAGAGAGGATGTGTGTTGCAATAAGAGTTAGGGCTAACAGATCGTTGCTGGAACGAGAAAGGTATTTAGGTTTTTAATTAAGAATGGGATGTGTGAATAATAAAACGAGCTAGGCTTTGAATAGTTATTAGGCGTCCAATACTTTTGCTGATTGCAAGGCCGGTTACATTGATATTTGTAATTTTGGTCCAAAACTTTAACAATCTTTTATATGTGGTCCATCCTTGTAATTTGTGTAACACCCGAAATTCCTCCAACAGAACTGGTCCGATTGAATGGCGCAATAACAAGTTCAAGCTTACACTAATCTTCCTCTGATGGAGACAAATCACAAAACCATGCATCATGCCTCATATCGTCCCTTTCGTCCCATCTTTATGATTTGGACTTCATAATTTCCTATAATATCATATTCTTCTTTTTACAAAACCATTTTGTGGCTCATTAATTGGATTAAAAGAAAACAGGGTTATTCTATTTTATTTTAGTTTTTTGGTAGGAGTTTCTCTCTAAATAAATAAATAAAACGCCATTAATTAGCAACGGTTTGAGGGTAGGTCCTCCAACTGCCAGCCCAATAAGTCTAAACAAGCACTCGTACAGAGAATAAAATCTAACTTAGCATAAGAATGACAGTGTCATACTTGATGCATAACAAGAAAGAAAACCTATCTATTTGACATGAAGTATGACTGCTATGCCATTCAGCATCTCCCATTGTG
>LBNU01022033.1:0-15363 GCA_014162995.1 Artemisia annua | reverse complement strand
AAAGAGAGAGAAATTAAAATGACTTGTTTTAATAGGCATGGTCCTTGATACTGCTATCAGGTGTGCTTGAAGTATCTTACGCAATCTTTTAGCTCGGAATACTAAGCCAGGACCAGCTTTTCCATGCAGTATAAATTAATCTCCGTCTTCTTGGAGTGCTTTGGCTTACAAAGTATACTGGTGTTTGTTACGGGTTACCTATCGTGTTAATACACCGCGACTGACTGCTCCATGAAGTTGCAAACAGGTTACATGATCAACTCTTTCCTTGGTCGGGTGCACTAGTGTGGAAGCGCTGCTATAATGTTGCTTAAGCTGTGAAAGCTTCTTCCGCTTCCCCACAGTCCAACGAAAGTCCTCCCTTTTTTGGTACACTTCGTGAGTGGTTTTAATAGAGAGGAAGTGACTTATCGCCTGATTTTGGATAGGAATCTATTCAACCGGCTTAGTTTTTTATTCTGGACTGGACTTCTTTCAATGTGGCGTGGTGAAGGGAGTTGGATGACAGGCCTTTGTTTTTTCTGGGCATGGCTTATATGGCCGTTAAGGACTCTATCAAGTATCAGAGGAACATGCCTTCTGTAGCTGCTGTTAGCTTGTATTTTTAAATTAAAGGTGCGGTCATTAAGTCTTAAATCATGTAATAGGTTGCGTTAGAAAACGTTTCAAGAGTTATAAGTCCCATTAGTTCAAATAGAAAGAAGTCTAAGGCCATACATGGTAATAATCAAAAAGCCCTAGACTTGTTAGATCTATATATGTAATGTAAACTCCATTATTTGAGGTTGAGCTTCATCATCAATAACACAACAATAGTTCTTATTTTTCTTTAATGAAGTCTCCACTCTCTCTCTCTACCTCTCCTTCTATGAATAAGCTTGAATATAGTTGGTGAATAAGTTGTATCGCAAGGTCCTACAAGTGGTATCAATCGCCAAGGATACGATTTAAGGTTGATATAGATTAGTTTTTGGTTGTTTTTTTTGGGTTGTTTGGTTTAGTTTGGCTCCGTTCTTATCTAGTTTTATACTCGTTATATTTCTTTTAGTGTTATTAACATTCTAAAACTTTAAAACTCTAAGTGATAATCGTTTGCCTATTGGTAAAATATAAGAAAAGTAGGGTTTAAGGGTTTATGAAAAGTCGATTGGAAAAAAGAGGTATTTGCGAGTATACTTCTTCTGGGTAATTGCGAGTAAGATTTTTGGGTGTCTTACAGTAGCATCTTGTTCTTGGCGAGTTATCAAAATAGCGAGTAAGCTAATTGTTTGCGAGTATCATCACTTGGCAAACTTTGCGAGTATCAACAAATTTGCGAATAGGGGATTGCTTGCGAGTAAGATTTGGTTTTGCGACTAAGGTTCTATTTGCGAGTAGTGGTTTTTGAATTGCGAGTAAGTTTTGGTTGCGAGTAAGGTGGTTACTTTTGCGAAATAGGGATTGCTTGCGAATATGTTTGGGATTGCGATACGGTTCTATTTGCCGAGTTATGGTTTTGAATTGGCGAATAAGTGTTGCGAGTAAGGTCTTTGCGAATAGGGAAGTGTTGTTTGCTAGTAAGAACAACCGTATCAACCAACGACGTTCAAATCAAACCTAAGTCATTCATCAACAACTAAGTTCATGCCTAAAGATCCTACAACCAACTTTTCACCGACTTTTCACTTTTGCATCAGAATCATCATGGAACTCAACAGAATATTCATGCCGCCGGTGCTGAAAACCGACCTCCCATCATGCTTCAAAGGGTGGTTATGTCCATGGGCTAGTAGAATGTACGCTATCTTTAAGAGCAAAGAATGGAAAGTTCTGGTTAATCTGTTTTGCACGGTCGCTTTCAAACCTAGAGAAATACTAGACCTGGTGATCCGAATGGAACCCCCCCCCCCAGTAACCAACCTTTCCCAGTACCACGCATGAGCACTTTCTTCCCACTATCTCACTGTAGCATAAGTCATTTCAGGTAGACCAAGAACGGCAACAAGGTGAAATGCTTGATCATCGGCAATGATTATGGTTTCGAATCTTCTTCGTGTAGTCAGTCTCATTCTGAAGTCTGTAGAAAGGTTTGGTAAAACTGGGGGGGGGGGTTCCATTCGGATCAGCCAGGGTCCTAGTATTTTCTCTAGGTTTGAAAGGACCAGTGCAAAACAGAATTAACCAGAAGCTTTCCCATTCGTTCTTGCTCTTAAGATAGCGTATCATTCTACTGCCCTTGTGAAGTAACACCCTTTGAAAGCATGGGAGGATCGGTTTTCAGCACCGGCGGCATGATATCTTGATTGAGTTTGCCATGATGATCGATGCAAAGTGAAAAGTCGTGAAAGTTGTTGTAGGATCTTTAGGATGACTTAGGTTGTTGATGAAGACTAGGTTTGATTGTGAAACGTCGTTGGTTGATACGGTTGTTCTTACTAGCAAAACAACACTTTCCCTATTCGCAAAGAACTTGACTCGCAACGACCTTATTCGGCAATTCAAAACCATACTCGCCAAATAGAACCGTAATTCGCAATCCAAAACCATATTCGGCAAGCAATCCCTATTCGCAAAAGTAACACCTTACTCGCAACCAAACTTACTCCGCAATTCAAAACCATACTCGGGCCAAATAGAACCTTATTCGGCAAACGCAAATCTTACTCGCAAGCATCCCTATTCGCAAATTTGGTTGATACTCGCAAAGTTTGCGAAAGATGATACTCGCAAACAATATAGCTTACTCGCCTATTTTGATACTCGCAAGAACAGATTGCTACTCGTAAGACACCCAAAAAATTTCCTTACCTCGAATTACCCAGAAAAAGTATACTCGCAAATACCCTCTTTTTTCCAAGCTCGTACTTTTTCTAAAACCTTAAACCCTACTTTTCTTATATTTTACCAATACAAACGATTATCACTTAGAGTTTTAAAGTTTTAGAAGTTTAATAACACTAAAAGAAATATAACGAGTAAAACAGATAAGAACGAGCCAAACTAAACAAACAACCCAAAAAAAACAACCAAAAACTAATCTATATCAACCTAAATCTATCCCTTGGCGATTGATACCACTTGTAGGACCTTGGATACAACTTATTTCACAACTTATTTCTTCAAGCTTATTCTAGAGAGAGAGTAGAGAGAGAGAGTGGAGACTTCATTAAGAAAAATAAGAACTATGTGTGTTATTGATGATGAAGCTCAACCTCAATAATGAGGTTTACATTACATTATATAGATCTAACAAGTCTAGGGCTTTTGATATTACATGTATGGCCCTTAGACTTCTTTCTATTTGAACTAATGGACTTATAACTCTTGAAACGTTTTCTAACGCAACCTATTACATGATTTAAGACTTTAATGACCGACACTTTAATTTATAAAAATACAAAGCTAACAGCGCTACAGAAGGCATGTTCCTCGGATACTTGATAGAGCCTAACGGCATTAAGCCATGCCCAGAAAAAACAAAGGCTGTCATCCAACTCCCTTCACCACGCACATTGAAAGAAGTCCAGTCCCAGAATAAAAAACTAGCCGGGTTGAATAGATTCCTATCCAAATCAGCGGATAAGTCACTTCCTCTCTTTAAAACACTCACGAAGTGTACAAAAAAGGGAGACTTTCGTTGGACTGTGGAAGCGGAAGAAGCTTTTCAACAGCTTAAGCAACATATAGCAGCGCTTCCCACACTAGTCGCACCCCGACCAGGGGAAGAGTTGATCATGTACCTGTTTGCAACTCATGGAGCAGTCAGCGCGGTGCTATTAACAGATAGGAACTCCGTACAAACACCAGTATACTTTGTAAGCAAAGCACTCAAGAAGACGGAGATTAATTATACTGCAATGGAAAAGCTGGTCCTGGCTTTAGTATTCGCAGCTAAAAGATTGCGTAGATACTTTCAAGCACACCTGATAGCAGTAATCAAGGACCAGCCTATTAAACAAGTCATTTCCAAACCCGACGCATCGGGAAGATTACAAAAATGGAGCGTGTTGCTAGGTGAACATAACATCTCTTATAGACCGCGCACTGCGATTAAGGGACAGATACTGGCAGACTTCATCATTGAGAAACTAGATACTGATGCTCCATCACTAATCAGCAAGGTAGAACTACAAGAACCATGGATTCTATTTACAGATGGATCTTCATGCGTGGACGGGTCGGGCGCAAGCCTTAGCCTCGCCAACCCAGAAGGAATGGAATTCACCTATGCACTGCGTTTTGAATTCACATCCACGAACAACGAGGCAGAATATGAAGCCCTAATTGCTGGATTACGCATTGCAACTCGAATGGGTGTATGCAACAAATGTGGATTCCTGACTAGTAGCCAACCATGTGTCAGGTGAATATGTGGCTAAAGAGGATAACATGATTCAATACCTCAACAAGACCAAGTCCTTAATCCAGGGGTTCGACAGGTTTACCATTAAACAAGTTCCTAGAGGGGAAAACAAAAATGCAGACGCGCTAAGCAAGATCACATCTACAAGCTTCGCACACCTGTCAAAACAAGTGTTGATGGAGATCCTAAAGAAGAAATCCATCTCGGAGATGGAGATATCCACAGTGATTGAGGAGCAGGATCCTACGTAGATGACCCCTATTATTGAATTCATAAGCAAGGGCATATTGCCCCAGGAACAGAAGGACGCTCGACGGATACGGCGCACAGCGCAGCGTTTTGAACTCCGAGACGGTATCCTATATCGGCGCTCATTTTTACAACCATGGCTTCGGTGCGTCGGACCTCTCCAGGCAGATTGCGTACTAAGAGAAATCCACTCCGGTTCATGCAGTATGCATTCAGGACCACGGTCTGTTGTAGCACGAGCCTTGCGGTCAGGATACTACTGGCCCACTATGCACCGCGATGCGCGGGATATGATATGAAAGTGTAGCGACTGCCAAGTTCACAAACCCATCCCGCGCCAACCACAGCAAGAGCTAACGCCTATTACCTCACCATGGCTATCCTATAAGTGGGGTATCGACATTGCGGGCCCCTTCCCTATTGCAGCAGGGGGACTGAAATTCCTTATTGCGGCTATTGATTACTTCACAAAGTGGATTGAGGCAAAAGCAGTGATGACAATTACAGGTAACCAAGTGAAACGATTTGTTTGGGACAATATTGTATGCCGCTTTGGATTACTTGGGGAAATCGTCTCGGACAGCGGAAAACAATTCCGCGATAACCCGTTCAAAGACTGGTGCGAAAAACTGAATATAACACAGCACTTCGCGTCGGTTAAACACCCACAAACCAATGGTTTGGTTGAGCGCGCAAATCGTAGCCTAGGCGAAGGAATTAAAGTATGCCTAAACAGGCATAAAGGAGGATGGGTGGAGGAATTGTCACATGTCTTGTGGGCACACCGTACATCAATCAAGGTTAGCACTGGAGATACTCCCTTTTCTCTTGTCTACGAGACAGAGGCTGTTATACCAGCTGAGATTGGGATGCCAACCATCTGCACCGCGGAAGTGAATGTCACAACTAATGACGACGAGCGTCGTATAGACTTAGACCTATTGGAAGAAAGGCGCGAGCTCGCAGCTATACGTGAGGCAAAAGCTAAATCAAAGATGAAGGGATATTACGATGCTAAAGTTTGCAGCACCTCATTTAGACCAGGCGATTTTGTATTTCGCGCTAATGATGCAAGCTATGCAGAAGATACAGGAAAGCTTGGACCAAAGTGGGAAGGACCCTATGAGGTCATTGAAGCACTGGAAAATGGCGCGTACAAGCTACATGACATGGATGGCCGTGAGCTACAACGCACATGGAACATTTGTAATCTAAAAAGATGCTACCTTTAGGAAAGGCCACGACCCCATACACGGACGTCTCTGCACTTTAGTAAGTGCTCAATAAATGCCCGTGTATTTATCTGTTTTGTTTCGTTCAGTCAAATATTTTTATTTTTACAAAAACTTGCAAGTATTAATTAAATTTCGCGGTTTCTAGCTAACTCCGCGTTATATTTTTCTTTACATTGTTATTTAAATACTATTTTTGTTCCAATGTTAAAGTTACATTATCTCTTGCCTACATGGCGTGCATGCACTTATTAAAACCCACGATGGTAAAAGGATGAGTAAACCTACTAAATAACTCGTTGAGTAAGAGGGTTGCAAACCCATCAACATTGGATCACGCGTCCCTGTTAAACACCTTACTCTCAAGACGTTGGAGTAAGTTCAATGCGTACCCCACGATGGATACGCAACAACGCACACCGTACGCGTTTAACAAAATAGGAATCAAGACTCTTGACTCCTTGGTACGATATTTGCAGTACGCTGCATATTAACCAATACACTGGTAAATTTCATATATTCGCGAATCTCATACACGATTATGTTATAAGTGATTATAGAAATTTTTATATGACAGTTTGATTCTTAGACACAATACAAACGTCTTGTATGCAAAGACGAAAAGCTAAGTACAAACATCATAAAAGCAACACAATGCGTACAATCGCAATTTCAAAAGAAGATCTTATTATGCACTACAAGTCATTACAAAAATACTAATCTACTACAAAAACAAGGCAGGGCTAACAAAGCCTAAATGCTAGAAGTACGCCTAAGCCTCAAGCTGCTACTCTGGCCGGTCGCATCCCTAGCTCGTCAAGTTTCCTCAGCAACTCACTGTCCAGGAGCGACGCTGTCGCCACGCTTACATGCACTCCATCAGACCTGGGAAGATGTGCCGCGCCAACGCCACAAAGGATGGCCTTTCCCTTAACCCCCTTCTTCTTTGCAAGCCTAGTAGCATGAGCTTCTAAGGATTCCTTCAATGGAATCTCCTTCTCAATAGCAAAGGGGTTGAGGAGGTTACGCGGTTGCGCAAAAATAGGCACCTGCAACTGCGACACATCTGGTTTTAGAAAATAATCCGGTTGCGCCTCAGCCTCATCCGTTGTATGCCTAGCCAAGGTCAACCCCTCCATAATAACACTTATGGGGTAGTCCTGGTTACGCTCCAGTCGGGCAATGTGGGGTAGCTCCAACAACTTCATCTTTTCCATAGCCGCAACAAGCTCATCGTAGGAATGCTCATTAAAACCTGGTACCTGTACGGGAGGAATGGTCAGAAGCTTTTTCTCGAAGAGCTCCTCAACAGTTTCGGCCTTACCACGCGCCAAAGCGCACTGCACAACTTCCCCAAAGGCCCCTGTTACCTCTTGGGACTCTAAGGTACCCAGCGCAGTGAGACGAAGACCATGGCTGATCAGCCACCTGCGAATAAAACATCATCCCATTTTATTAAAGNTTAGGGCTTAAATGACCCCTTAAAACGGGTACACTTTTCGTCTCATCAAATTGCTAGAAGGAATTGAATGCTACAAGTTTGGAAACTACGATGAGATTCAAAGGAAGCAAAGGAATAAAGCGCTACCTGCGCTCGGAAATGGAAGAAACCAATTGAGGATAGAGCTCTTCATCGTATTCGATGCTGAGCTTGCGCAACCGGTTCTCATGATTCTGCAAGTGCCCCTCCACGGCTGCGCGAAGCTCTTCCAACTTGGTGAAGTGGTTACTCTTCCACTGCTCCATATACCTTAGAGCCCAAGCACAGTGGGCCTTATAATCTTCCAAGGAGGCACGCTCGCGTCCCACCTGGGCAAGCAGAGACATCTTCTCATCAGCAAGCCTCTTGGAGTGCGCAGTGGTGGCTTCCACCTCAGCCTGCGCATTAGCCAATTGCACCCTCAACAGTGCAATCTCCTCATCCTTCTGCGCGCTGCTCCCTCTTTCATCCCCATACTTGGCCCTAAGCTGGTCAACCAACATGGCCTGACGCGTAGAAGCCANTCTCTTCTTGGATGTGCCCGCACCATCATCCTCAGAGGCCCTCTTGCGCTTCAGCCCCTGCTCCTCTTCTTCTTCCTCACTCTCAACTGCAAGGATCCCCGCGCCGTGAGAAGAATCAGCGCGTGATCGGTCAGGGGATTGTGCCTCCTGATTCGGCACGCTTTGCACAGGCGTTGCCTCCAACACGGTAGGGGAGGCACTCTCTGGCTCCTCCAATACCAGCTCCATGGTGCGCCCCGCCATAGATTCTAGTATGGGCGCCTCGCCCTCCCTCAAGGGGCGCACCCCTACAGTAACCTGAGAAGGCTTTGCCATTTTCACTACGGAGAATAGATCCATCTCTGCGCAACACAAAACAAACAAATACAAGTTATATAAGCGAAGGAGAAGAAGGATGAGCACCCAACCCGGTTACCCTCATCCAAGAAGGTTGGCACTTCGCCAGGAGGCTGGAAGTAGTTGCGACAAATGCCCATGTGCACCAAAAAATCCTCTGGATAAGGATTAATTGGGATACGATTGGCATTTATCGTATCCGCGTCATCTGCACTATACGTCCCGAGGGCTGGGCGCTCATCCCTCGGCAGTGACCCTTGGGTATAAAAAGCAAAATCCCAAGGGAAAAAAGCATCGTCTACCCAGAAGAAATTTTCACGCCAATTCCTGAGCGCGTCCAATTTCTCTGTGTAACACTGCAAGCGCCCTGCGCGTTTGGCAAAGAAAACCCACCCGTTTGACCACGTTGAGTGGTAAAACGTGCGGAAAAGATGGATTGTGGGATTAATTGCCAACAGACGACAATTTACCTCAAAATTAGTTATCTTAGATGCACCTATACAATGCAGCTGAGATATATGAAGGCGATAATAATTAAGTAAATCGCACAAGAATAATGAAATGGGCACGCGCTGATTCGCGAATATACCCCTACCTTTCCTTCAGGGAAATCAGCTATAGACGCGGTTGCCGCCGGTAATACCGGATGCAACGTGTGAGGGATATAATAATCCGAGGTGAACTCACGAAGCTCGTCCTCGGTTATATCGGAGGTAAAATCAGACAACTGGAGAACCATTCTTAATATCGTATGGTTTTTAGATGTGCACGCGCTATTACCTTTGTATACGCTCGATTTCTTGAAGGAGTTTGGAAGGATTAACAATGGAGGAAATGGAATTTTCACTGTGATATTCACAGTGAAAATGGCGACACCCTTTATATAAGGATACCCATGGTCTTGGATCCTTGACACGTGTACCCCACTCGTCCTAATCGTGTGGCCAGAATTTCAAGGGGTACAACCCCTTTTTGCACTTTCCCACGATTTTCGAGGTTAATTTTTTGGATTTACTTGACTAGGTTCATAGCATATCCTTTGGGCGGGAAACTTTTTGCACTTATCCGCACAAACGCTGGAATATTTTTGGTCACGAATGATAGTCTAGCATCCGCGGTTGCACCATGCGCATACTAGACTGAGGGGACATGATGACGTATAGTCCCTACTCGGGTCACGAACCCGGGGGGCGAACGATACTAATACTAAGCCCACTACGCGGGCTATCATAATAAGGGTTTGGGCTCACGAAAGCCCAAAGCCCAATCTATTTATGGTCTTGATAAGGATCTTTTATTTATGGATAAAGATCAAGGGACCGGATAAGGCGTGATACGCCGAAGAGTAAGGAGCACGAAACCTATGAGGGTTCGTGTGTATATAAAGGGCATCACGGCTCTCATTGAGGTATCATCTAAAAACCCTAACTCTTCGCTATAACCCTAAAAACCGATTACTTACTCTCACGCCGGAGGATAATCGTGGGAGACAATCCCACGATAAGCCTAACGGTGTTGCTTGCTTTCTTAGTGCGTAAGTCACAACATTAAGGTTCAATTGATACGACAACAAGAGTCCAAACATGGAACGTCCAACTTTTGTATCAACAGGAACAATTGAGTTTCCCGGTACTCTCATCCCAACCTAAACCAGTTTCTCCATTTTTCAAGGTCTTCCAAAGGGTAAATTGTCTTTTCATTCCATCAAACTTACTCTTTAATGATTTTTTGCTATTGAATTTGATGTTATGCTTTTTCTCAAACTCAGGCTGAAGTTGCATCCATTTAATATCACAATTTCGGCCCTTCTTATTTTGATATGCGATTAAGAAATCACACAAGTTCAAGACAGATTGTTCCGTCCAATTATAATTAGCTTTTGTGGTTTCATTAGTTGGGGCCATCTAGAAAGAAGAAAAATATGTATCTCTTTAGTTTGTTACCTCTTTATGACTAATATTTTGTGTTATTCGTAGGGTACAAACTAATGTGTCTAATTATAAGCACTAATGTTTTACAAAACCAATCGGTAACCAACACAGCAACATCATCTTATAAACTATGTGCCAACATCATCTTACCTAAAGTGCTCACCAACACAACAACATCATCTTATAACCTATTACAGTATGTTGTAGAGCTCTAGTAAAGTATAAAAGTAATAGTAACAAAATAGTGAGCAAGAGCCAACTAATACCGATCCACACCCTAAACTCCCTGTACATCGATCCTTTTTTATTTTATTTTCTTCCTGTATTGTGCTTTGATCACAAGCCTTTATTAATATCGTGCTCAAGTCACGATCAAGTTATACAAATAGTGTTGAAATTGTGTTCAGTCCCCACTCCACACATCAAGATGTTCATATCATTCTTTAACCTTCTGTGATACTAAACGAAAACAACCTTCTTCACCATTCGACAAGAAAACTTCATAGTTATATTTGCATTAAACAAAACAAGTTATTGGATCACATAAACACAAACACACACCTAGGCAATTAAATAATAAGCATGCATGTCATATTTGCATTAAACAAAACAAGTTATTGGATCACAAAAAACATAAACACACGCCTAGCTAGGCAATTAAATAATAATCATGCATGTCATATTTGCATTAAACAAAACAAGTTACTGGATCATATATATACACACTAACCTGTGACTTTGTGACAGCAACTGAGCGAAAAAAAAGATGTGACAGATGATAGAAGATGAATTACGTGATATGTATTAGGGTTTTTATTAGGATGGGGTAGGGGTATTTTAGTCATTGACTATATCCACAGCTCTTGTAAATATCCACAGCTTGAAAATGAAGCATTGGGAAATTAGCTTTCTTAAAAAATTGCTACAACTCATTGCTCTTTTGCCAAACAAACATCAAAAATAAAAAAGCTCATTGCTCACCGCTCATTGCCTCAAAAAGCTCCGCGCCAAACATAGCCATAGTCTTATACCTATAAGAAGCATTATCGAGTAACTTTGATACATATAATGCAAAAACCTACATACGTTTCTAACAATTTCATAATTATGCAAATTGCAATTGGACTATAAAAATTCTTAATTCTACATGTATAAATCCGAATGAAAGATCTAAATAATTTACCTGGTACATATATTGTTGCTTTTTTTTGTTCCATAGACATTCTTACCTACATCAACCATAAATAGGGAAAAAAATGATCTATCTACTTCCCAATTATCAATTTGAAACAAACATTATAAACAAGTATATACTACACAAATATATACTACATTCTAATACATTTGGGACCGAATAAATAAGGGAGTCTTAAAGTTTTCAACCAACACACTTATTATGAAATTGTGTTGATTACAACATAGCGCCATTGGTTTCAACATTTTAAAGTACCTTTTCTAGACATGATTTACAAAAATAAAATAAAAGAAAAAGAAAAAAACAATGGCTTTTAACATACAAACATATTCTAATGCAACTAAATGAATGATAAATCTATACTACATGTGGAAAACTAGAAGGGGGGTTGAATAGTTTTACGTCTTTTTAATTTATTTTGAAAAACTTATGTTGTTTGTTAAAACTTTGATTCGATCTTATGTGAATTTAATAGTTAACTAATATGAGCAAATATAATCAGGTATAATCTAATAGTGCAAGTAATGAAATGAAATAAAATGAAAGATAGAGATGGAAAGATCAAACTACAACACGCGAATTTATAGTGGTTTGGCTATAAGGACACTTTCCTTGCCCTACTCCACTCCCCGAGTACCACACTCGAGAGTTTTCTTCACTATGTCAACAAACTCCCTTATGGCAGAGAAACCTTACACACCTTGGCTTACACCGATTAACGACGCTAAGCTAAATGTCGAGTTCTAATCCTAGCTAGAACTAATCTCACAACTTCTTCACAACTTCACACATTTTTCACAATATCTTCACACCTTCTTCAAGCCTTCTTCACACCTTCTTCTATCTCCACTATCTTCACAACTTATTCACTACTTCTTTACACCACAACTAGTAACTACAATTTACTTATGCACACAACACTTCACTACTATCTATCACTACTACAAGATAATTACAACTAATACAACACTACTTCTTTATAAGGATGTTGGAGGAGTGTTCTTCTTTTGCACTTGAATGGATGAGGCTTTGAATCACTTGGAAACAAAGATTTATGTATATATGATCAAAGGATTTTAGAGAGTAAGAATAGAGATTTAGATCAGAAAGTTTAGAGTGCAAAAGGTGAGGAAAAAATCCAGGAATAGTCCAGTATTTATAGGGAGAAAAATACTGTTCTGGAGCATGGCCGGTCCCCTTAATTGAGGGGCCGGTCCCCTTAAAATTAAGGGGGCCGCCTAGTGAATTAAAAGGGCCGCCCCCTCCAGAAAATTGGACACATTTTTCCTTTTGTAGGGAAGGTTTTTCTGGACCATTGTTGTCATTTTTGGTTAAAAATTTGAATTCATATATTTATAATAATTTAAACATATTTTTTTATTTCCAAAAATGATTTTGTAAAAGATATAAAATGTTTATGACATTTTATAAAAAATCCACTGATTAAGAAAATGTTCCTTTGATCATATAGTGCATTAAACACTTTGTTTATTCATACTTTAAGTGATTAAGTTGTTGAAATAAATATTTACACCTAAATACTTGTTTACGTCGTAATATCTAGTTTAATGTGTTTATATTTTGTGATTATCAAAACATAGAGATATTGAAAAATGTTATTAATTTTTTTAGACAATACTTATATCAACAATCTCCCCCTTTTTGATGATTACAAAACCTAAACTCATTAAGTCAAAAATTAATTTTTAGACAAGTATTTAGTGAGTTACATTCACTTCTCTCTTTTTGTAGAATCAAAAAGGTTAATCCGTCGTATCGAGTGTATGGTTTGTGACGGTATGGAAGCTCCCCCTTGATGTGTGCTCCCCCTCGTTCGAGGGCACCAAGGGATTCGAGCTATGGAATGCTTTCAAGAAAAATATTAGAAGCACAAGCATATATATAGANCATATATTTATAATAATTTAAACATATTTTTTTATTTCCAAAAATGATTTTGTAAAAGATATAAAATGTTTATGACATTTTATAAAAAATCCACTGATTAAGAAAATGTTCCTTTGATCATATAGTGCATTAAACACTTTGTTTATTCATACTTTAAGTGATTAAGTTGTTGAAATAAATATTTACACCTAAATACTTGTTTACGTCGTAATATCTAGTTTAATGTGTTTATATTTTGTGATTATCAAAACATAGAGATATTGAAAAATGTTATTAATTTTTTTAGACAATACTTATATCAACAATCTCCCCCTTTTTGATGATTACAAAACCTAAACTCATTAAGTCAAAAATTAATTTTTAGACAAGTATTTAGTGAGTTACATTCACTTCTCTCTTTTTGTAGAATCAAAAAGGTTAATCCGTCGTATCGAGTGTATGGTTTGTGACGGTATGGAAGCTCCCCCTTGATGTGTGCTCCCCCTCGTTCGAGGGCACCAAGGGATTCGAGCTATGGAATGCTTTCAAGAAAAATATTAGAAGCACAAGCATATATATAGATAAAAACTAATAGGCAAGCACATAAATAGAAGAACATTCATTAAAGAAAAATGTTGTGTACAAGTACACAACCATACAACAAATACAAGAGATAATCCTAACTACATCATACAACAACTAGCAAGTATTCTAACTATGCTAGTGCAACATCATGCTTAGAGAACAGAGCTTGCAAACAAAATGGTTGAGAAAATTTATTTATTAAGCATTGCATATGCTTAATTTGGAGAGAATGAAGGTGATGGTGGAGAAATGGGGGAATTTGGTGGTGGTGGTAGGATAGGTGATGATGGTGGAGGTGGTGGTGGTGGTAGATGGGTTAGCAAGTGTTCAATACATGAAAACATGTATTGCATTTCATCTCTAAGACCAAAAATGATGGTCCGGTTGTGGATGCAACAAAGGAATGTGTCATCATGAGCTTCAAGCAAGCTCCAAGGTACGTGATTAACAAAGAATGGTGGTGTGATAGGTGAGGATAAGAAGTGAGCATCAAGTGGTGTTATTGGTGATAGTGAGATGGTGAGTTCGGTGGATGGAGGTTCTTGTGTAGGAGGTGGTGGTGACACTTGTGGTGGTGATAAGTGTGAGTTGATGTAGTCATTGATGGATGATGTTGAAGGTATGGAAGAGGAGGATGTTCCATGAGTGGAAAGTGTTTTTGATGGTGCATTGGGAGCACTAGGGGATGAGCATTGATCGTGAAAGTCTAGCAAGCAAGCTTGAAAACCACGGATCGTTGTCCCAACGAGGGTTGAAATTGATCTTGTCACTCGAGTCGTGAGTTATGTGAGATGAATGGGTTTAATAGTTGAGATTTTTGGATTTTGTTTACTCTACGATAATTTGTTTAAAACTTAAACGTAAGAAGGAAAGCCTTTTAAAAGAAAAAGGTTTAACTAGAGAAGAAAACATAAACCTAAATTAACTCAAAAGAAATCAAAGAAAGAAAACAAGAAAATATTAAAAAAAAAAGATCTCGATAAAAGTTCTAGATAAAAAGATCTCGATGAAAGTTCTAGATAAGAAAAAAGATCTCGATAAAAGTTCTAGATAAAAAAAGATCTCGATAAAAAAAAGATTTAGATAAAAAAGGGATCTAGATAAAAGATTTCGATAAAAAAAAGATTTCGATAAAAAAGATTTCGATAAAAAAGATTTCGATAAAAAAAGATTTAGATAAAAAAAAGATCAGATAAAAGATCTAGATAAAAGATCTAGATAAATAAACCAAACTTTCTAGATTATACAATATAGAAAGTATACCACGAGTCGAAGTGTTTTCTCACTTATACAAGTGAGGGAAACACCGAGTAATCCACCAAATCCGAAGAAAACCTTTAAAAAAAGATCTAGATAATTTAGGGTTTAAGGATCTAGATAAAAAAAAGATCTAGATAAATTAGGGTCTAAAGATCTTGATAAATATGCATATTTTGAATCTTCAAAAAGCACATCCAAACAAAGTTTGTAATCCAAGATTCTTGTACTACTAGCCTTAAAAACACCAAAACATGAAGAAATTTTCAAACTTGAAGATTTTTATGAAACTTTTAAACATCTAGATAAAAAGTACTAAACAACCAACTTCGAAACTTTTAAAGC
>LBNU01022029.1:1711-21987 GCA_014162995.1 Artemisia annua | reverse complement strand
TTAATCCCTCATTTTCCAAAAATTCATTCTTCACAATCGATTATCGAAATGGGTTTTGTGTCGCATCGAGTGGATCGAAAGGAGATAAAGCCAAGCGACCATATCTACACTTGGAGAACTGCATTTGCTTATGCTCATCATGGTCTGTATAGTACCTTTTTTTTTTTTTTTTTTTTGATACATTTAGAAATGGGTTTTGCTTATGCTCTATGTTGTTTAACTAATCTTTAAATTTTATGTTAAATGGTTTGAGATTTAGGTGTTTGATAAAAGTCCTCAACGAAAATTTTGTCATTTTTTTATCTTGTTAGGAGCTGCTAATTAGATTTTCATGACCATATTTGTGGTTTCTTTGATTAGTGTGGTAATCATCTAGACGATTTGATTAGCGACATTGCCCCAATTTTTTGGCTGACTAATCCACGGGTTTTGAGTCCACAGCCACACGGACCCAAACCGGGTAAAACCCTACCCTTTTTGGAAAGGTTGGCGTGGCCACTTCTGAGAATTGAATGTGAGAGGCTTTGACATGTACAAGGCTATTTGGGTTTGCTTTTCTAGAATATAATGTCATTTCGGATAAGCTACTCTTGAAACTGAGTATATGCTATTTGAAAAGAGGGGTGTTTGGGATTGCCTCCTGTAAAGCTTAAAAAACTTGTAACATTTTCATACAAAAGGCTTATGGTTATTGTAATGGTTCATAAGCACTTTTCAATAAGTGTTAGCAGTTTTAGAATTACAATCCCAAATACCCATTAAGTAATTATGTGTATAGGCATCTCGTTTTAACCAAATCTAACGGTTTCCTAGCATGGGATTACTAGACTAGTGTGGTTCGAATTGTTGAGAACCCGAGCATTCTTATCTTTTCTTTGAGTTCTTATTGTAACTCTTTATGACTGATTAGAGACAATTTAATATTACAGGCTAAACAACAACACACACCAATCAACCAATAATTAATAGTTAGGTTTCATTAGATCTAAGCAAACACTAGAGAATTTAGCTACTCATGTTAATTGAAAGACAAGCAAGATAGATAGACAACCAACACATAGACATATTGATTGAATTAAAGTGAAGACTTATCTTTAATTAAGCATGAGGGTTCCAAGGGTTGGAAACCCTAAAAAGTACAGAAAATTCGTCTTTAGGGTTTGCCCTAAAAGTTCTCCACAAAGTTCCACACTAATGAATGAAAATTAGAAAACTATATATAGATTTTACACTCTGACGGCGTCAGGTTATAAGGGCTGACGCCGTCAGCTCGCCGACATTAGGTTTCTCGGATGGCCTAGATCCACTTCTGACGCCGTCACCTTATAACACCTTCTGGGCCGTCACTCTTTAACTTTACTCCTGACGGCCTATATTTCCTAACACCTGACGGCGTCAGGTGTTAAATCCCAAATTTCCTCTGGGCCGTCATTTGATAATTGGATTCCACTCTTTTGTCAAGGCTTTCTGACGGCGTCACCTTGTGACTTATGACGTCGTCAGGTTGTAAATCTTCATCTTTTGAGACTTTGTCGTTTTCTTCACTTGTATGCTCCAAAAATGTCCGAATATGCATGTTTTCCAGAATTCCTCTCAAAAGTACCTAAAATGACAAAAGGAACGATTTAGGGCAATATTTGATCACACTTATACGAATTAGGGCTTAAATGACCCCCTAAAAGCGTAACACTTTTCGTCTCATCAGTGGGATTGCCACTCAAAGAAATGATTACGTTTTCTTCTTTCAAAGATTCGTCTCCACCGCTTTCTTCATAGTTTTGTGACGGATTCGGCTCGGGAGTAAGAGTATCACGAGTATTCGCCCACTTTCGTAACATCTCACCAAAGGATTTCATTTCCTCGATAACTTCATCTGAAACTTGAAACTTGGCAGGGTTTTGTGGGGGCTGGTTAAAATCGTAAGAATCGTTACACGAATTAGCCTCAAAATAAGAATTTTCAAACGACCCCCCACAATTTTCAAAATTTGACGAACTTTGAAATGAATCAATATTAAGTATGGTACTTGCTCATACGGGTTTTGAAAAGGAAAATTGAAATCGTTTTGAGGATAATTATCAAAACTCGTTTCACAAGCGTAAGACGTTTCAGCACTCGGGACGTAACACATTCAATTGGCGTATCCACATTGGTTACAAAAACATTGTCCACATGGTAATCCTTCGTCGGATAGATTCCCATAATTAAAACACGTGAACGAAGGTGGTGATGGTGTCAGATAATAATCGGGAACGTTTGAATGATTGTTAAACGAACTTTGAATGTACGCGGGAGAATTACAAATCAAACAAACACCGTCACGAATATTATTTCCACATCTTCCGCATGTACACCAAACACAAAAACCTCGAAAGAACGGTTCTCCACAATTAACACAAATCGGATCCATAAGAATTAAACACAAGAGGGTTTGAGAAGAAGAATCAAATTTGAGAGGATAAGAAGAATATTTTTGGGTTTTTGTAAACAAAAGTCAACATAAAATCAAAAATCAAATCGAAAAAGAAAATATTTTTGGGTTTTTGAAAATAGAAGCTAAAACAAAATGAAAATGAAAATCTTTTTGTCTTTTTCTTTTTATATATATTTTTTCTTTTGTTTTTGTATCACTTTATTTTTGCGTTCAAGCTTATTTGGTTTACAACCGCCCTCCTTCAACGGAAGACCGAGGATGTTTATTATATTTTTGGAATTTGTTGAATACTTGGTGACAAGTATTCCCTTTTTCTGTATTTATTTTTTTATTATTTTTTTTTTATAAAAAACGATAACTTTTTGGGAGAAGGTTCTTCAAATCACAAAACAACAAACGTAAACGTCAAATCGTTTCAAGCCTTCCCCGGCAGCGGCGCCATAATTTGATGTGAGTATAAGTGAGTACTTATTCTCGGATCGTTGTCCCAGAGAAGGTTTGACGGCGAATTTATCGAATCGGTTCGTGATAATGTGAAGTGAATGAGATATAAAATTGGTTTTTGGTTTATTACGCTACAAATGGAAACTTAAAATGCAAACTAAGGTACGGGAAAGCAAATAAAGGCACAAATAAACGATTAAAAGCAAAGAGAAATTCAAATAACGCAAATCCCGGGCTAATCCCGAGATTTATAAAACTAATATTGAAAGGAAAAGACTAAAAATGATTAAATGCAACATTAAGGGACTAAATATGCAATTATACTAAACTAATATGAAAATTAAAAGGCTAAAAATGAATATAGAAAAGTCTAGGGGCTAAAATGCAATATTGAAACTTATATTAAAACGAAACTAATTAAAATGAAAAGTTACGGACTAAAAGGAATAAAACAGGAACTAAGGGACTGATTATGAAATAACAAGAAACTATTTAACTAAGCAGATTAAGCAGCTAAAAACACAAACTTGTAGACATGATAAAAAGCTCAAATAAGCTCCAAAATGAAATGTAAAAGCTATTATGGAAAGCTAGTAATAGTGGCTACAGGAAAAACACAAAAACCCCAAATTTAACAAACAAATACTAATCTAAATTGATGCAAATACAGGTGACTAAAGAACATGCTACTGAAGAACACATATGCATATAGAAAAAGGACAAGTTTAAGCCAACTAAAAAGCATTCAAATAAGCTGAAAACTGGAAACTAAAGGGGGCAAAGGAAAGATCACCAAGCAAAGGGTGATATCCAACCAATGCCTATCATTTAGATAGGCTAACACACCACCTGGAAACTCTGTTCTATCACCAACAATCCAGAAACATCATCATGGAACTTCGTTGACTTTCATTGACTGAATTGAGAGATTCGGTGATTGAAACTGAATTATGCTATAATAAACCTACTAAATCTATTGATGAGCTTCTTTTGAGCTTATGGAACAGAAGAAAAGGTTTTGTTGAGATTATCAACTTATAAGTAAAAACTGAATTGAAAGTTTGAACACAAAATTTAAAAAGTAAATGCAAATTTCATTAATAAAAAGACTGAGTTACAATCTAAAACAAGAATAAAAGGATTACAACTAAGATTTAAAAAGCTGGATTATACTGGAAATAAAAACGTCCTAAATTACATTAAGCTACTCCTACTCCTAGTTAACTAACTAACAGCCTTCAAATGAAGAGGTGAGGAGTGCTTATATAGCCACTGAAGAGAGGAGCGTCTTGAGAAAGATCCAGAATAAGCATCATCCACGAATATCCCTTTTTAGATCCCATATATAATCATAACCCTTGAATCATACTTGATTAGGTGTTTAGATCAATCTGAGCCGTTTAATGAGCCACTCTGGCAATCCGAGCCACTAAACACTTCTGACACGTGTTCAGTCCTTCTAGAATGAGTATCCAATGATTGGTATGAGGTTCAACACCAATCATGAGCTGCCTTTTGTCCACGTAGACCAAGTATGAGCTGTCTATTCTCTCTGACACGTTTTTGGCACATGGGGTAACCTTCTAGATGATTTAATTGTGGGTAATTGTTGTGGAGGTGGGTTAATTTAGGTTGTGGTAATTCTAGGGTTCATGGGAATTAGGGGGGAAAATGTACGGGGTAAATGTTGGGGGCGATAAACGTTTTTTTATTATATTTTGTGTTATGGACCGGGTTTTTTTTTGGAAAGTCCGGGTTGTGGTTAGTGGGTTTTGGGCTAAGGGTGATTGGGCTCAGGGATTTTATTTGTGAAAATGGGTTTAAGGTTTAGTATAAATGAGATGTAAGATTCAAGGGTAATTCTTGCCAAAAGATAAAATCAAGGGGCCTCTTCTGCCAATTTTGCAAACATAATTCCAAGGGCTAGTTTTGCCAATGTATGAATCTTCAAGGACTCGTTTTGTCATTTTGAGCTCAAATGTGGAAAATAATCGAGAAATCCATCCCCGGCCTCGGCTTTTGCTACTTTTTCCATAACTCGTGCTCGTTTTGTCATTTTTGGCTTTCTTTTGTCCAATTTCTTTCATATCCGTACCTGCACAATCAGAAACGCAAAAACACATATATCTTTGGCATTTGTTAGCGTTTTTAGTCTATTTGGGTCGGTTTTTGGCAATGAAAAGGTATGTGAATTATCACATACCAATGAGTAAGTATAACGCTTGATCGACGACCATAAGTATGTAACGATTTATATTGCCACGTATATAGCTTTTTTTTAAACACTTTTTTCTTAGTGTTGAGTTTATAATAGCATTATAATCTTAAAATGAAAGTTTGTTACAGTCAACTACTAGAAAAAAATCAGTATTTTTTGTACTACCACCACCATAAACCAACACAACCCATCTAAATTCACACATAAAACTGCACAGAAAACGAACGTGTGCTACTCATGAAACATTTTACTCACCGTTTTTCTATCTCCTCCTCATAACGCGGATACTTTGCTACTATTAAACTAGGCTAAATTAGTATCTTTCTACTATTAAACTAGGCAAAACCGTTTTTCTATCTCCTCTTAATGCGAAGCCGTGAGTTTTAGGGGTTTCTCTTAGCGGGTTCTTTCTTAGTGGTTCGGGTCCTGGGGCCTGCCCGTTTGGATGGTTTAACTCGGGGGTCGGATTTCAAGTGTGAAAAAAAAAAAAAAAAAAAAACCTTTGCTAAATTAAAATTATGTGCTTTACATGATACAAGTTTAACCATAGGTTTCAAATTAGCATGTAAGATTCTTTGTGTAGGTTGAATTAAGTTGATCAATCCACCCACTTGTATGTAGGGGTTTCATCGATTCGGTTTTCGGGTTTGTGGGTTGTATGGTTCGGGTTTATCAGTTTGAAAATTTTTAAAGTCAACACCAAACCAATTATAGAACGGATAAAATCAAATCATACACCGAATTAGAATTCGATTTGGTTTCGGTTAAAACAAAGAAAACCAAATTTAAGTAAACATAAAAATATAACTATAAATCATAAATAAAAATCTAAAAGTTCAGATAAAATTAACAAATCAAAAGGTTTCACAAAGTGCTCAAGTAAATCAACAGAATATGAGTTTAAGAAACCAAAAGGTTTCACAACTTAAATGAAGTAAATAAAAGCGAAACAAAATAAAATTTTCTTCAACAAACGTCTTTAAGATGTCTTATTAGTTTGAATATTCCATATTCAAGCATCCAAACCTAGTTGAATATCAATGATTGTTACTTAGAATGATAAGATAGAAAGCATGTATATTTGTATTATTATTTAGAAAGAGGTATTCGGTTTTTTCGGTTTGATTTGGTTATATTTTTGTCAAACCATAATCCAAACCAAACACTAATTAAATACTTCGGTTCGTTTTCAAACACAACCATAAACCAACTAAAATTTTCGATTCAGTTTTATTCGGTATCGGTTTGGTTTATTCGGTATCAAACCAAACACTCAACACCCCTACTTGTATGTGCGGTAAATTCATAATGTGATTGTAGCATTCATTTTTAGCATGTGAACCACTTTTTTCCCCCAAAATATGAGCTATAGATTATGAAATGATTTGAATGTGTTTATACTTTGCTAAAAAAATAATGAGTTTTATACATATTTTTAATGCAAGGATTATTATATATAAAAGGGTAATTACATATATACCTTAAAACTTGTATATTTGCATATATACCAAAACATGTTTAACTTGCATTTTATATCATGTATTTTGAAGTCTTGAATGAAACCAAAGTAGCAGAAACGTTCAAAAGTAGGAGCTGAAAATAGGAAGAAGGTGCCCGGTGTTGAAGATGGTACAAGCTCGTATGTGAGACACACAGGAGGTTCTACCAACTTTGGAATACATCGCAAGATTATGGTATGTGCATGTTATTTTTTTATGGTGGATGGGGTATGTATTTTCTACCTGTTAAGTACCAACATTTGTATGGGTCGCTTTTTAAAAAGTGACCCATAACCTGGTAACTAAAGTGTAGTAGGCTTAAAATTTTGCCTGTTAACTAAAGTGACCCATAACGTGGTAACTAATGTGTATGTTCTACCTGTTAACTAAAGTGTAGTAGGCTTAGATACAAAAAATTTGCCATTAAATTAACATATGTACATCACTACATGTAGACTTAGAAACAAAAAAGTGCAGTAGACTTGGAGACAAAAAAGTGCAATATGCTTAGTAACATTTTTTGTTTGTTAACTGGTAACTAAATGATCAGGTATGCAACTTATGTGTATGTTAGAAACACGAGGGCCTTTTAGGCTTATACTTGATGAAGAGAGCAACACTTTAGAGAACTTTCTCAATGTAATTCTATTACTTAAGCTTTGCTTAGGTACATACAAATGCATCACCCTACACATATTTATACTACTCCATGGAAGGTTCTAGAACCCAGATATTTTTCCATAGATAATTACTTACATCATCATCCTAACCTTAATTCTAGATCATTTTTGATACATCATTATCCTTATCAAGATATCTAGTTCTAGATACTTCCTACTAGATAAGTTTATCTAGATATTTCTTATACAATATTCTAGATATTTCATATGGATATTATTCATGAGGATTCTATGAGTTTCTAGAAATTTCTTCATCACGGGCTTGGGCTTTTATTGATAGTCCAATCTTTATTGGACTAAATCAAGTTTACGATCTAACACCCTCCTTTAAACTTGATTTACCGACTCCAAGCATCATTCGTTGTCTTGAGAAGTCTTTCTTGTTGAGCGGCTTGGTGAAGATATCTGCAACTTGATCTTCGGACCTCGTATGTATCACTCGAACATCCTTTCTTGCAATGCATTCTTTAATAAAGTGATAACGAGTGTTAATAAGCTTACTTTGATTATGGTAGACTGGATTTTTCGCTAAGTCAATTGCTGACTTGTTATCCACGTAGATCTCAGTCGCATCTTCTTGCTCCATGTGTAGCTCCTTTAGCATACTTCTTAGCCAAATTGCGTGACAAACACACGATGTTGCAGCTACGTACTCCGCTTCACAACTAGACAAGGTAACAATAGGTTGCTTCTTTGAAGACCATGTACAGGCATTGTTACCCAGGAAGAATACAGTTGTACTTCTTCCGTCGTCTTTGTTTCCAGCCCAATCACTATCGCTATATCCAACCAGCTTGAAGTCTTCACATGTTGAATAAAATATACCATAATCTACAATACCTTTAATATAACGGAGAATCCTCTTCGCAATCTCCAAATGTTTTTTCGTAGGCTCTTCCATGAAACGACTAATCAATCCAACCGCAAAGAGGATGTCGGGTCTTGTACATGTCAAATAGCGCAAACTTCCAACGAGACTCTTGAATAGAGTTGAGTCTAATGCTTCTCCTCCATCATGCTTAGAAGGCTTTGCCTTATGTTCTATGGGGGTGCCAACGGGATTGCACTTATCCATGCCGAACCTCCTTAATATCTCCTTGGCATATCCTTCTTGACTTATGAAAATTCCATCATCCGTCTGCTTCACCTCAATGCCAAGATAATAAGACATAAGTCCTATGTCTATCATCTCGAACTCTTTTGTCATTGACTTCTTGAGCTCATCAATCATACTCTGAGAGTTTCCTGTAAAGACCAAATCATCCACGTACAAGCAGACGAGCAGTATACCTCCACTTTCAAATTTCACGTAAAGTGCATATTCACTTAGGCATTTAGTAAAACCATGTTCTTGGAAATACTTGTCAATTCTAGTATTCCAAGCACGTGGTGCCTGCTTTAGACCATATAAGGCCTTCTTCAACCTTAGCACTTTACCTTCTTGCCCTTTGGCAACATATCCCTGAGGTTGCTCCACATAAACTTCTTCTTCGAGAAGTCCATTTAGAAATTCAGACTTCACATCCATTTGGTGGATTTTCCACCTATATTGAGTAGCAATAGCAATAATCATTCTAATAGTTTCTAAACGAGCAACAGGAGCAAATACCTCTTCGTAGTCGATCCCATGCTTCTGCTTGTAACCTTTTGCCACAAGTCTTGCCTTGTACTTCTCCACTTCGCCTTTGGCGTTTTTCTTGGCCTTGTATACCCACTTGACTCCAATAGCCTTTTGGCCTTTCGGAAGGATCGTCAACTCCCACGTATCATTCTTTTCTATTGACTTTATCTCCTCGTCCATGGCTTATCTCCATTTCTTGCTTCTCATAGCTTCTTCAAAAACTAAAGGTTCACAGTCAACATATAAACAAAGAAGGGGTATTTCCTCTGTTACCTCGCAGAGCTCCTGCAAACTTCTTGTCTTTGGTTCTCCTTCACTTGAACTTGAAGGTGAGTCTTGGGTTGGAGTTAGACTTTGAGGTTGTTGGACTTCTTCACTTGATTCACTTGTCTCTTCTTCGTCATTTATAGGAAGAAAGTCATACCTTTCATTTTCCTTAATGCTCCAATCCCATGCTTCTTCTTCATCAAACTCTACGTCTCTACTCACTACCACCTTCCTTGTGATTGGATTATAGAGCTTATAACCTTTCGACTGCTTGTCATAGCCAACGAATACATACTTCTCACTTCTATCATCAAGCTTGGATCGCCTTTGGCTCGGAACGTGAACATATGCTATGCTTCCAAATACCCTTAGGTGAGAGACGGTAGGTTTCATCCCATTCCATGCTTCTTGTAGAGTCTTGTTGTCTAAACTCTTTGACAAACACCGGTTCAATAGATATACCACACATTCAACCGCTTCGGCCCAAAACTCCTTTGGCATCTTCTTACTTTTTAACAAGCTTCGGACCATATTGAGAATGGTTCTATTCTTTCTCTCCACCACTCCATTTTGTTGTGGGGAGTAAGGAGCCGTTAGAAATCTCCGGATCCCATTATCCTCATAAAAATTGTTAAATTCTTTTGATAAAAATTCTCCACCTCTATCGGATCTCATGGATTTAATTTTTAAACCTTTCTCCTTTTCAACCATAGCTTTAAATATCTTAAAAGCTTCAAAAGCTTGGGATTTTTCTTTTAGAAAATATACCCAAGTTTTTCTTGAAAAATCATCAATAAAGAGCATAAAGTAAAGATTCTTACCATGAGAGGGTGGAGTAATGGGACCGCACAAATCCGTGTGAATTAGTTGTAAAGGCTCCTTAGCTCTTGACGCTTCTTTCGGGAACGAACTCCTAGCATGCTTCCCTAGAAGACATCCTTCACATACTTGATTGGGATGATCAATTTGATCTAACCCTTTCACTATTCCCTTCGAGGATAATAATTTTAAGTCACCAAAGTTTAAGTGCCCGTACCTCATGTGCCAAAGCCATGAATGATCCTTTAAACAACTCTTTAAGCACTTAGCTTCATCATGTTGAATGTTTAGAAGGAACATTCGGTTTTTAGTCATAGGTACTTTTGCTATGAGCTTTCCTTCAGGATTTCTTATTGTGGCACTACGATCCTTGAAATGAATATCGTAATTTTTTTCTAAAAGTTGTCCCACACTTAAAATATTACTTTTAAGATTGGGCACATTATATACGTCTGAAATATATTGGTGACTTCCATCTTTAGCTCGGATAAGTATATTACCTTTTCCTTTAACCGGCGCCTTTGATTCGTCTCCAAAGCTGACGTTACCTATACTTTCCTCCATCTCCACGAACAAGTCTTCTTCACCCGTCATATGGTTACTTGCAGCAGAATCTATATGCCATGGCTCTATCCTCTCTTCTTGTTCGTCATGTCTTGTCATTAGCAAGGTAAGCTCATGTTTGTCTTCTACCTCCACAAAATTAGCTTTTTCTGCCACTTGTCTTGAGCTAGTACATTCATTGGCATAATGACCATATTTGCGACAATTGTAACATTGTATATGAGGCTTACCTCCTCTTTGAGATTGAAAGCCTCTCCCACGACCTCTTCGATATGAAAACCATTGGTTTTCATCTTCTTTGTTGACATCTTCTCTTCCTCTTTCTCGTCCTCGGCCTTGGAAACCACCACGACCTCGAAAAGTACCACGTCCTCTTCCTTGCTCCTTTCCATGTAGAAAGCTCTTCTCTATTTCTTTGAAAGAGACCTTTGAGTATAAAGCTTGCTCCAAGGGTTCTTTCCCCCTTCTTTTCTTCAACTTCTCTTCTTGGGCTTGTAATGATCCCATGAGTTGATCAATGGTCATAGAATCTATGTCTTTTGACTCCTCTATGGCCACGACAATGTAATCAAAGCTTGGTGGCAAAGAGCGAAGAATCTTTTCTATCACCCTTGTGTCACTCAAGCTTTCATCATTTCTTTTCATTTCATTTGAAATGGTTAAGACACGAGTGAAATAATCCGAAATGGTTTCGGATTCCTCCATTTGGAGCTTTTCGAACTCTCCTGTAAGAGTTTGAAGGCGTACCTTTTTCACCTTGTCAATTCCTTTGAAAGCATTTTGAAGGATCTCCCACGCTTCCTTAGAAGTGGTTGCATTTGCAACTTTCTCAAACATCGCATCATCAAGACATTGATAGATGAGTGTAAGAGCACTTTGATCCTTCTTTCTTGCCTTTTGCAACTCCACCCTTTGGGCGGCATTCAACGAACTTTCATCATCAACTTTCTCAACACCTTTCTCGACTATCTCCCACACATCATGTGAACCGAGCAATGCCTTCATTCGAATGCACCAACTACCATAGTTATCTTTGGTAAGACGAGGAAATTGGAACAAGTTCATTGCACCTGACATCTCGATCTTCTGTCTCTGATACCACTATGTTAGAAACACGAGGGCCTTTTAGGCTTATACTTGATGAAGAGAGCAAACACTTTAGAGAACTTTCTCAATGTAATTCTATTACTTAAGCTTTGCTTAGGTACATACAAATGCATCACCCTACACATATTTATACTACTCCATGGAAGGTTCTAGAACCCAGATATTTTTTCATGGATAATTACTTACATCATCATCCTAATCTTAATTCTAGATCATTTTTGATACATCATTATCCTTATCAAGATATCTAGTTCTAGATACTTCCTACTAGATAAGTTTATCTAGACATTTCTTATACAATATTCTAGATATTTCATGTGGATATTATTCATGAGGATTCTACGAGTTTCTAGAAACTTCTTCATCACAGGCTCGGGCTTTTATTGATAGTCCAATCTTTATTGGACTAAATCAAGTTTACGATCTAACAGTGTATACATCGACACTAACTGTTATTATTCACTTTTTTGTAGAGGGATGAAACAAGGATAGACCTGACGGAAATTCAGCTTTTTGAAAGGGTGCATAAACTAAACAAAGGTAAAGGTGAATGGTGTGATGCAAGGGCAAAAAATGTTCATTCTAAGTATCATGATATAGTCAAAGAAAAGAATACATCTGAAGTTGAGATAACTGATGAAGGGATTGCGACTGATGCTGATCCACCACTTTCTGTTCCTCCTCCATTCGATGCCTAGGCTTGGGTAATTTCGACTGGTGATCCACAAAAAACTGTTTATGGATTTGGGCTTAGTGAAGAAGCTGAAAACATACACAAGCAGGTAAAACCATCCACCAAGCAATCTACTTTTCATGCATCCACTTCAGCCAGCAATGAAAGCAATAATGAATCTGAAATCGCTGAATTGAGGAGGGAGAATGCTAGTCTTAAAGCTAGCCAATCTGAAATTGCTGAATTGAAGAAAGAAAATGCTAGTCTTAAAGCTAGCGTTGAGCAGATCATGAAGACATTAAACATGCAACAAGTTAACCTGCCATCTAACGAGTAATTATTTTCGTCATCCATTTAACCCATTTTTGGTATTCATTACTAAACATTATGGTAGCTTATTATGTAATCTTTTTGTTAATTCCTAACTCTAGCTACCTTTATTTGATGGGTTATTTTGGAAAGATTATGGACTAGCCAACTATGTATTGACTTTTATCATAACTTTGTGCAATTGATGTAGAACTTGTGTTAATTGTGGGATTGTTTACATTTACTAGTTGTGGCGTGCACCGCAAAATGATCGGTCGATATTAGCTTAGCAACGATTTATATATTTGGTGAAATTCATTTTAGCAACAAGTCGAAAGCAACCTAGTGTCGTTGCTATTTTTGAGAAATTACCAACAACTCTTATTGATGCAATGTTTAATAGTACCAACCGAAAATAGTTTGTGGGTATTTTATATTTACCAACAACTTGAAATGTTTGTGAAATTTAGCAACAACATCGATATTAGTTGGTAATTTATCAACGAATAAAGAATGTGGTTGGTATTTTAAATTTAGCGACAAGCCATTTTTCCACAACGTTGGTTTGTTGGTAAAGTGGTTGGTAACACCTTTTACCAACCAGATTTGGGTGTTTACCAACGGATATCGGCCGTTGGTACTGGCATGATTTCTAGCAGTGTATTGAAAACTTGTATTTTGAGGAATATGCAAGTATTTTAGTTTTAATGGTTATTTATGCAATTCTCCCGTATATAAAAACAATATCTATATAGAAAAACTTATTTGAAATTGATCCATTATATTGTACTTTTTACAAGAAAAATTTATACGAAAAGTCATAAAATCCGTTTTAAAGTGAGTGAAGATAAACCGCCATTAAAACGGTTACGAAAACCGTAAAGACCGCTCAACCAAATATTATGGTACGTTAGGGTTTGGTGGACAGGAAAATTCAAACAATAACAATCATGCAAAAGAACCACACATTCAATAAAACTAACGATGGGTTGTAGTTGCAGACCATTGGCTTTCTTGATAAGCTTACCATTTGCTTTGGTTGCTTCAGTTTTATCTATCATTGGTTGCATTGTTTTCGTGTTCGGGTACATTAATAATCCATGTCTTTTTTATTATGAAATGTGTCGCTTTTTCAATGCTGAGTTCAATACTAAGTTTTATTGCATGAAACATGACTGATAGCAAAAGACATTAAGGTTGATAGCACCATGTAGTCGTTTTTCTTTGATAGCAACACTTTGTTTAATTTTAGGGCACACGTATTCGTTTTTAGACTAGTTTAAGTAACATTAGACTCGATAGATATCACTTGTCACGTTGGGACCATGCCTATGCTAGTCTTTCTGTTTGATTTGTGACGAAATTTGCACATTATTATCACCCGGGAAAGGCGGAAATCTTGTATAATGGTAGTGCTTTGCTTTTTTCGATACAATATAAGATCAATACTCGAAGTTAAGAAAGTGCGATACGAGTCATACGACCAATGGATTTATGGCCCAGCGGTATCTAGACGTGGTACTCCAACCTAACTGAGTGCATACTTATTTTGTTTACTGTGGTGTTTAACTGTTTACTTTTGGGTCTAGAGAACTAAAGTTTGTATAAGTCGTATGAACTAATTAGAACAACTTAAATGTTATGTAAACCAAATGATCTAAACATGAATATACATGTACATGCAGGATAGTACTGAGTTGCATGTGCCCTTGCTGCATTTGTTGCGCCCTTGTTGCAAATCTCGCCGTATGCCTTGTGAAGCTTCCTGTAACTGTTGTATTATGGTTTATTGATTTGATACCTTGCTGATTTTTTTGTTTCACCGGTATTATTTTTCACTCAGTAGAATACGTTTCTCCGTTTTTAGTAAAACTTGATATATCTACATGTTATAGTCGATCACGAGAAGTGTCCAATGTGTAAGTTGTGAAGAAACCGGTATGAAAGTGATAGAGCTAAGGACCTACTAGTAACATATATGACTAAAACGAATTGAATGACTAAATCTTCACTTTTGATTTTTATACCTGACATCATCTTATTTTGGCGTGTGTTTAAACATACATTTTTGGCATCAGTGCATCACAATCATTATCCATCTAAGGGGGTATGTATGAACAAAGATATGAGATTAGCTAAGCAGGGTACCTGCACCCCTCCAAATTGCCACATATCTTTAATTCGACACACACAATGAGCATGTCTACTGCGACAAATTGATAAATATAATACTATTACAAAACAAAATCGGGTTTAGATTATTTTTTAACATCAAATTTTATTAACGCAGCTAGCAAAAGGCAAGATAAAAGAGGCTGCAAACAGAAGAAAACATACTTGAGACAGAGAGAAGCATACGCTTACTGCAACACGCCGTCCATAGTGTAAAATCAATTTCCAGATTCATCCTCTAGAGTTTAACTCTAACAATGCATACTATTTATGGTTTCAGAAAAAAAATTGGTAGCAAACGAGGCGTCTGTGTTGGGGCCATGGGAAAACACCCTCTTTTAGGCTTTTATTTACACTGTATTCCCGAATGTCACTCAAGAAAAGAAAGTAAAGAAAATGAAATGAAACAAAAAGATGTTGTGTTCTCTAGTATCACTTAAGGAGGAAAATAAAATAAAAATGACTAATAAAAAGATGATTTGATTGATTTAAAGTAAAATGTTTCCCTACCCAAAATATGCCCTCAAAATGTTTACTTCTTATTTATTTACTTCTTCATATTCAAAAAAAAACATAAAAACTTAGCATTAGTCTGTGCTTCCCTTTAATTAAAGTATGGTCTTTGTAAAGCCCGACTGCTTAGGCGAGTTTTCTCGGGCTTATGCAACACATCGTGAGCTACTCGATTTTTGTATCTTAAAAAATTTCGTGGAACATTTAACACACTATCTTTCTATCATGGCTATATAACGCGGATATTTTAGGATACGAAAAATTGTGCGCTTTACATGATACAAGTTTAAACTTTAAACTATACGTGCCAAATTAGCCACGTCAATGTAACCTTCATTTTTGGCATGAAAACCATATATTACTTTTCTTCCAAAAACATGAACTAGATTACTGTATGTAATGATTTCAATTTTTTATACACGTTTATTCCATGGACAATTATACATCAAAATCAATATTATTTACAATTATTTATAGCAAAAATGTAAAAAGAAGAACTTAGTTGAAATCTTTTCTACTTTTCTACTTAGTTGAAATCCGTTTTAAAGTGAGTGAAGATAAACCGCCATTAAAAACAGTTACAAAAACCGTAAAGGTCGCTCAACCAAATATTATGGTACGTTAGGATGGACAGCAAAATTCAAACAATAACAATCATGCAAAAAAACCACATTCAATAAAATTAACGATGGGTTGCAGTTGCAGACCATTGGCTTTCTTGATAAGCTTACCATTTGCTTTGGTTGCTTCAGTTTTGTCTATCATTGGTTGCATTGTTTTCGTGTTCGGGTACGTTAACAATCCATGTCGTTATTATATATGAAATGTGTCGCTTTTTCAATGTTGAGTTCAATACGAAGTTTTATTGCATGAAACATGATTGATAGCAAAAGATCGAAATTAAGATTGCTAGTACCATGTGGATGTTTTTCTTTGATAGCAACACTTCATTTAATTTTATGGGACACGTATTCGGTTTAGATCAGTTTAAGTAACATGAGACTCAATAGATATCACTTGTCACGTTTGGACCATGCTATGCTAGTGTTTGTGTTTGATTTGTGACGAATTGAAACTTGCACATTTTTATTACCCTGGGAAGGTGGAACTCTTTGCATTTGCTTTTTTCGATACAATATAAGATTATCATTAGTGTTTACATACTGTTCTATTCTATAATACTCGAAGTTAAGAATTGTGATTCGAGTCATACGACCAATGGGTTTGTGGTCCAGTGGTGCCCAGACGTGGTTCTCCAGCCTAATGGCCGAGTGCATACTTATTTTGTTTACCACCGTTTTACTTTTTGGTCTAGAAACTTAAATTTTGTTTAGATCGTGTGAACTAATTAGAACAACGACTTAAATGTTATGTAAACCAAATGTTCTAAACATGAATATACTTGTGCATGCAGGATAGTACTGAGTTGCATGTGCCCTTGCTGCATTTGTTGTGCCGTTGTTGCAAATCTTGCCGTATGCCTAGTGAAGCTTCCTGTAACTGTTGTATTATGGTTTATTGATTTGATACCTTGCTGATCTTTTTGTTTCATCTGTATTATTTTTCACTCAATAGATTAAGTTACTCCGTCTTTAGTAAAACTTGAAATATTTACATGTTATATATAGTCAATCACGAGAAGTGCCCAACATCGTTAGATGTGATGAAACCGATATGGAAATGATAAAGATACCTAACATATATGCGTAAACTAATGACTACTCCAATAATACTTTGCCATATCATCTATGCGTAGGCATGGGTTTAGACAATAGACATGCATTTTAGGGCATCACAAACATTTTCCAATTTGAAAAAATGTGTTAAAGTTTTAACTGATCTAACTATAGACCAAAATAGTTGTGACACTTGTCATATGCTAATAGACAAATAGATGGGTCTCAATTGAAATATTGGAAGAAGAATTTTTTTTTTCAAATAGTACTCCATAAATGGTCATTATTATAATTAAATATTAAATGTTAATTGTTGTGAAATTTCGTTCTATTTTATGTGCAAGATGCATGAACAAAGATATGAGATTAGCTAAGAAGGGGACCCTGCACCCCTCCAAATTGATACGTACATATCTTTAATTCGACACACACAATGGTCATGTCGACTGCGACAACTTGATAAATGTAATACTATTACAAAACAAAATCTGGTTTAGATTTTTTTTTTTTTTTTTTTTTTTAACATCAATAGTAAAAAGGCAAGATAAAATAGGCTACAAACCGAAGAAAACATACTTTTTCTTTTTGAAAGGCTGAAGCTGAAGAAAACATACTTGAGACAGAGAGAAGCGTGCGCTGTAAGAGATTAATAACACATACTATTTGCGGTTTCAGAAAAAAAATGCATACCCTGTAAGAGATTAATAAATCCATCACTGGTATAGTGTGAAAGCCAATTAGGTTTCATTTTTCTACATCTTTAGTCATTCTGTAGTGTAAAAGAACCTCAATATACTCATATAAAATGTCGTTTCTTAAGTGTTTAAGATCAAAACAAACCGGATTTTAGAACACCATGTTATCCAGTTACTTATTTGAATAACCATTTAAGATATCGTTTTTTCATGCTTCTTTTTTACGAGTTATATAAATCGTTTTTTCATGTTGCTTTATCCAATAATTACTTATTTGAACGACTTTTAACTTGTATCACAGGCTGTAACATGTCTTAATAACACGAATTGCTAAGTACGTGTTGATATATTTGGATGTCCCTTTTTTTAATCATGAGCTATCTATTTCATTTTTCATATCAAGTACAACATAATCAAAGTACTCCGTATTAAAGTTAGTGGTTGAGACTTGAGATAGGAAGACCAAAAGTGGATGTCCAAGTTCATGATCCCTAGAGTATAATTTTAATTATGCTAAAGCTTACTATAAGTAGATTTTATAGATAATTATTGGATAAGGATTGGGTATGAAGTATTTAATTAAGATACGTGTAGGGTCATTTTCACGTGAACACCATACTCTAAACCCTAGTTTAATATGATCACTTCTTTTTTCAAGAATAAAATGACTTTCCAAAACGATCTGGATTTCTTCTATTTTAAAAGTCTATAATGTATTAATGGACCTTAAAATCGATCATTAAAACTCGGTGGTCCAAAGTTTAATAAAATTAGATAACTGTAATTTTTAATGAGTGTAAAAAGTTGTTACAACAAAACAATTTAACATTGCATATTAACAAGAAAACGATAAGAAGTCAAACATCTTGAATTCTAGATGTTATGTCTCAGAACCTCCCTAGGAAAACATCTTGAGGATGACTAGAAAATGATTCGAGAAAACTCACTGCGATGACACATTCGTAACTTGAACAAAGAAAACAACATTCATTTGTTAATTACAAAAAAGCGATAACAAAGCTTTTAAGCCAAAACTGAAAGATAAATCATGTAAGAAGTTTTTCTTAAAAGATGATTTAATCATATTTATGGTTTATGCAGTAATTTGCTAGTAAATCTTGACTTTCATCTTTTATTGGGTTCAAAATTAACATTTTGACGTCAACTACAAAATAGTACAATATGCTCAGCAGCCATTGATACTATCGCCTTTGAAAGCTTGATAGTGATACCTTTAATTTGGGTTGACCTTGTTATAAATTTACAATAGTAGTGACAATTAACCATGTCGTGTGGTACGTAAAATTCACTTTGATCCATACATTATATTTTTAAAGAGTCAATTGCATTTTTGGTCCCTGTGGTTTGGCCAAATTGCAGATTTGGTCCCCAAAAGTTTGAAAGTGCACCAGAGGTCCCCATTTTCAAGTTTCCGTTGCATTTTTGGTCCCTGGCCCCACTATCTGTTAACGTTGCTCCGTTAGTGACCCCACGTGCGTGGCACAGGAGGGTTATTTTTGTCATTTCATTTACTAAAAAACAAATCCCACATCTCTTTCCTTTTTATATATAATACCCTACCACTATCCCCAAAATCAATCCCAAATACCCAATCTAAAATTAAACCCTAACCCTAATTTCTCCCTTCACCCAAAATGGTTTATTGTCACTGTGGATTGCGTGCAAAAATTCGAACATCATGGACTGCATTGAACCCCGGTAGAAGGTTTTATTCTTGTCCCAAACAAGTAAGTTATGAAAGTGATCGAATTTTTATATCTTTTTTGTACATTTGATAACTCTTGAAACAATTAATAATTGTAGGATGATTGTGGGTTTTTTGATTGGTTTGACCCACCAATGTGTGCTCGGGCTGTGAACATTATTCCTGGTTTGCTAAGAGGACGAAATGAACTTCAAGAAGCAAACAATGCATTGGTTCATCAAAATGGAAGATTGAAGAAATTGTTGATTGGGAGCTGGATCCTCTTTTTAGTCTATTTGTTCTTGTAGGTTGTTAGTTTTTAGGAGTTTTTAGTGTATTTTGTTGTTGTGGGATGTTAGTTGCTCCTTTTGTAAGCTTTTGTGTTTCAATGAAGAATGATGTTTGATTATCAATTATGCAAGTGTTAACCAAAATCATAACAAAACTGCATAAACAAAAATGCACAACAGCATACACAAAATGCATACAAAACTGCATACATAAAAATCATACAAGACTGTGCAAGTGTTAACCAAAACCCAAAATGCATACAATAATGGCAAAAAATGCTAACAAAAGTGTCAATAGTCATAAAATTCCAAGTCAAAGTCATACTGAAGCATAACATACCAAGTTCAAGACAAGATTGAGCATGTCTAAGTTTGAGAACAGATAGTGGAAAAGTAAAGGAATAATACAGTCATACTTCAACAAAAGATAATGTAAAGAAAGCTATCAAACATTCATCTTGGTGGGAGACAAATACTTATTAGCTGTCTTCTTTGTCCTTCTTTGGCTGATTGCTTGGCTTGATTGTGGTTGACTTGCAGCTTGTGGGGTTGTAGAGGCTTGAACTGGATTTGCAGCTTGTGGGGTTGTA
>LBNU01022027.1:12951-40489 GCA_014162995.1 Artemisia annua | reverse complement strand
CAGAATTCAAACCATAGACACCGTAACCATGCAAACCAGCAGCCTTAATCAGTCCCAATAAGCTATACAAGCAGCAAACATCATAAAGAACTAATCGCAATACACATACCAATCGGGCTAAACGAACCCAAACTTACCACCATATTGATCTGCTGGGGAAACCAAAGGACATGGTATCCTTCCAATCAGATCGAATGAACAAAACATCTCTCCCTCATATACCCACGTACAAATTAACCCATGTCCATGAAGAAGAAAAAAATGTCCAGGCATAATAACCACTCATAACAGTACAGCATGCAATGCAACAACCAGATCCAACATCAACAAACTGTCGAAACCCTAAATTAGGGTTTCTTAACCATAAAGATCAGTACAACGTCTACCCCACCATACCTCATAAATAATAATAATAATAATAATAGCTTCCTGAGGGATAGAACAAACCAGATGAAGAACCGAACCCTAGATAAAAATCGACCCTAAATAAAGGAAGATCGATTACAAGAAAATTATAGGGATTGGGTAAGAAAACGATCAATGATAAGGAGTATATACAATAAAAACCAACCCTAGATAAATAGGGAATCCCTTGATCACCAGACCGCCATGGAGAACAATAATAAAACTCGAAACCCTAAAGAATAAAAATATCGCCGATTGGATGCTTAGGGTTTCGACCAAGAACATAGGGAGAAATCCGTTTAGAATATAAAGAAAAAATGTTTCCCTACCACCCTAATAATAATATCAGAACCCAAATCGTATTGCATACCCTAACAAGAGGATAGAGAGGACGATTGGGTCTTGATTTTGGCCGGAAAATATGTATAGGGTGGCGGCCGGATTTCTCCCCTAGGGGAGAGAGAAAAGCGTTTTTTTTTTGGTAAAAGGGATGTTTCACCCTGGTAAAATATATTACACCAAAAAACATTGAAGTACAAAGGATGAGGGTGACTCCCTCATCTCAGTCCCTTAGGATACTTACAGACTCGAATATAAGAATGACACCACATTCCTATAACTTACAATAAAGTGAACCTACCAATAATGACTAAGTACATAAAGATTACAATACAACTCAAGTGGAGAACTTGAGCCTTCTATATCACTATTGTGGTCCACTCTAACTTCCATGAAGAATCCACGAACATCCAAGCATTCTTCAACAAATCATCTGTTTGTAGTCGCAAAGCACACCACAAACAAAACCTTCATGAACTTCAACATATCAACCAAGCAGCAAAAAGCATCAAATACAGTGACCCCATCTGCTGGAACATATAGCAACGATCATAGGGCATAAAGAACCCTAACTACCATGGACTTCAATCATCAGTAAAAGGTCATATAATAACAGCCTAGGATGACGAATTAAAACCAGCTGCAAAACACCAAATTACCGAATGAATAAACATAGGGTTGTATAAACCCTAACAACCATGCAGCACACAACGAATAAGCAACATGAAAGACATGATCTCCCCATCAACAGCCACGTAGAATCAAAATCATGATAAGGCCACCATGCAATGAGCAGATCCACCAACATGATAACCATGTACGCTTAAAGGATCCTATTAGCATGATGAGCAGGAACAAGATGAGGATCCAGTCACAACCAATCAAACCATAGAGTTTTTGAATAAGAACTCTAGAAAACTTAACTTCCAATAAGAACAGTAGCAACCAATGCATACAAATCACAAAGAACTTCCACTCTCCCAAACCCACATTCATCATTCATCATCCCCATCAATCAACGTCCAAATAAACGATCATAAACCTAAAGGTTAACAAACAAATGCATCCAAACCCTAGCGAGGGTTACTTCTAATTACCCTCAAAAAATAAAAACCAAAAGGTTTTATAATCATTAAGAGCAGATCACATCAAATCGACCCCATATATATAGAAATCAGTAGAGACCGACCTAAAATAAAGGATATTAGGGATGATTACACACCAGCGAAACCCTAAAACTAATCGACCCTCTTAGTAAATAAAATAAATTGAACAAAGGTGCGATTAGATAATAGGATCCAAGAGGATAATGAATAAATAATACGCCCCAAACAAAACACATGCGCACAGAAAAAAATGAAACCCAAAAGTTTGGAATCGAATGGAATTAAAAAATGTGCAGCAGAATAAAAATTCGACCATAGATATGTAAAACTCGATTAACAAACCGACTTTAAAGAAGAGATAATCAAGATCGAATAATGAAACCCAGTAGCGATTTAAACCCTAACAAACCCTAAATCGATTCACCATATTTGATCTAAATCTTAAAAAACTAGCAACGATTGAGTATTCCAATGATAAACGCAATGTTTAAACACTATGATTGATCAAATCGTTACAAGAATTAAAGGATTTAGATTAAATTTGATGAGGAACGATTAGAGGATGTTAGGGAAAAAATCTTGGTACTTCAACCACATTCCGTTGTACTTAAACGATTTTTTGGTGTAATATAATTTACCGGCTGGAATGCCCTTTACCCAAAAAAAGACTTACATCTCTCTTCAACCCACTTAACATAATAACTTACATCAGCATTGAACGTGCAATCACAAACCAATCCCTAAGATGGGATAACTTGCAGCATGACTTGTACTCCATAAAACCCTAAACGGGTTACTTGCAATTAGTAAAACTAAACCCTAATCGGGTAAAGTTTAGAGTTACGCACCAGAAACCAGAAATCATCAACACAAACTGATTGTACCAAACCCTAATCGGATTCAAATATGAATTAATCCCCAAACAATGCATATAATGAAGATAAATCGTTGCTTATATAGTTAATCAATCAGAACCGACTTAATAACTAAGGATGATAAGGAAACGATTCAAAACCCATAGGCGGTTTAAACAACCCTAAAAAACGATTCACTAGATCCACCCTTATTCAAGCAACGATTTGATAACAACAATGATAAACACAAAGATCTATCAACATCAGNCATATAATGAAGATAAATCGTTGCTTATATAGTTAATCAATCAGAACCGACTTAATAACCAAGGATGATAAGGAAACGATTCAAAACCCATAGGCGGTTTAAACAACCCTAAAAAACGATTCACTAGATCCACCCTTATTCAAGCAACGATTTGATAACAACAATGATAAACACAAAGATCTATCAACATCAGAATCAAAATGGAATAGGAATTAAAGGGATATGAAAAACGATTAGAGAAAGTTAGGGATATGAAAATCGCCCATAACCAGCCTCCTCTTTATTATAACACATCCCTAAAATCGATTGCATACAAACTAAACGAATCAGAGATCGTTTAGATGTAGAGAGGCAGTTTTAGAGGTGTTTTTGGCCGGGAAAAGGTTGAAGAGGAGGCGGCTGGAAAACCTAGAGAGAGAGAGAACAACAACAATTACTCTCATCAAGTTAGCAAGCGTTTAGGGACAACGACTCCCATAAAGTAAGGTACAATTGCTCTCAACAAGTGAGCATTTAGGGACAACGGCTCTTATCATATAAGGGACAAATTGCCCTCATAAAGTTAGCCTTTAGGGACAACGAATCTCATCATGTATGTGATAATTGCTCTTATCAAGTGTGCAAGCATTAGGGACAACGGCTATCATCATGTAAAGGGCAATTGCTTTCATCAAGTGAGCAAGCGTTTAGGCACAACGGCTCCCATAAAGTAAGGAACAATTGCTCTCAACAAGTGAGCCTTTAGGGACAACGGCTCTTATCATGTAAGGGACAAATTGCCCTCATAAAGTTAGTCTTTAGGGACAACGGATCTCATCATGTAAATGACAATTGCGCTTATCAAAGGTGCAAGCATTAGGGACAACGGCTATCATCATGTAAAAGGCAATTGCTCTCATCAAGTGAGCAAGCATTTAGGGATAACGACTCCCATAAAGTAAGGTACAATTGCTCTCAATAAGTGAGCCTTTAGGGACAACGGCTCTTATCATGTAAGGGACAAATTGCCCTCATAAAGTTAGCCTTTGGAGACAACGGATCTCATCATGTATGTGACAATTACTCTTATCAAGTGTGCCAGCATTAGGGACAACGACTATCATCATGTAAAGGGTAATTGCTCTCATCAAGTGAGCAATCGTTTAGGGACAACGGCTCCCATAAAGTAAGGTACAATTGCTCTCAACAAGTGAGCCTTTAGGGACAACGGCTTTTATGATGTAATGGACAAATTGCCCTCATAATGTTATCCATTAGGGACAACGGATCTCATCATGTAAGTGACAATTGCTCTTATCAAAGTGCAAGCATTAGGGACAATGGCTATCATCATGTAAACGGAAATTGCTCTCATCAAGTGAGCAAGCATTTAGGGACAACGACTCCCATAAAGTAAGGTACAATTGCTCTCAACAAGTGAGCCTTTAGGGACAACGGCTCTTATCTTGTAAGGGAAAAATTGCCATCATAAAGTTAGCCTTTAAGGACAACGGATCTCATCATGTAAGTGGCAATTGCCCTTATCAAAGGTGCAATCATTAGAGACAACGGCTATCATCATGTAAACGGCAATTGCTCTCATCAAGTTAGCAAGCGTTTAGGGACAACGACTCCCATAAAGTAAGGTACAATTGCTCTCAACAATTGAGCCTTTAGGGATGACGGCTCTTATCAAGTAAGGGACAAATTGTCCTCATAAAGGTAGCCTTTAGGGACAACAAATCTCATCATGTAAGTGACAATTGCGCTTATCAAAGGTGCAAGCATTAGGGACAACGGCTATCATCATGTAATAGGCAATCGCTCTCATCAAGTGAGCAAGCGTTTAGTGATAACGACTCCCATAAAGTAAGGTACAATTGCTCTCAATAAGTGAGCCTTTAGGGACAACGGCTCTTATCATGTAAGGGACAAATTGCCCTCATAAAGTTAGCCTTTAGGGACAACGAGTCTCATCATGTAAGTGACAATTACTCTTATCAAGTGTGCCAGCATTAGGGACAACGACTATCATCATGTAGCGACAACAAAACCCTCACAACCCTTAATTTTCTCAATCGTTTTCTGCTAATAATTCGACCATTGATCATGATTTCCCTTCTATGATTTAATTCTTACCTAGTTCATTGAGGGTGTTCTTTGATTACTGGTCATTTTAGGGATTCGATTGTACTCTTAGGGTTTGGGAAATCGTCCATGGTCTTATGCCGTCATATTATCCTAACCTGTTTTATGATTATACTCCTTTAATTAGTCACCTCTCTACCTCTTTGGTATGCAATCGACTGGTTTTGGATGTATTCTATCTGCTAATGGTGGCGGTGGTCATTACTTATATTTATTTTTAAGGAGAATTCAAACCCTAACTAATCATTGAAATCAATTCGTTCCTTTGTGGATTTGATGTCTGTTTTTAGGGCTTCGTTTATGGTGCTTTTTTGTAATATAATTAACCGCCTTTAGGGATTTGAGAGTCGATCTTCAATGCATTATAGGTCGGTTTGCTTTTAATATAAAGATCGATCTCTTGTATTGTTTCCTCATGTTGCTGCTCGTTTAATATTTGAGGATTTTTTCTGGATGGGATCTAGTCTTAATGATTATAAAACCTTTTTGGTTTTTACATTCTATGGCTTTATGGTGATCAAGATCTATCCCTAACTATTTCATGAACGATTCCTTTTTTTGGGTTTCGTATTTAAGGGTTTTGATCTTGTGGGTGTTTCATGATAGTCGACTTATTGATCGTGGTTAATCTTCTGGTGTGATTAATATTCTGGTTCATATGCTGTTTTGAGATGAGTATTAGTGGCAGTGGGTTGAGAGAGAGAGAGAGTATGATGATGATGTGTATGTTAGGGTTTTGCGTAAACTCTATGGTTATTATCTTTGATCTCATGTCTTGTTGACGTAATGTTGTATTCTTGGGCACATCTTCTGCTTTTGGTGTATTGAGATCATGATTGCTTGATGCATGATTTGGGTATACGTTATATGTGGGTTTATGCTTCACTTTTAGCGAATGGTTTTCATGCATGATGTTATTGGTGTGGAATGGTGACCTGTTTACAACCTTTGGTTTTGATCCATGACCTGTTGCTCATTCAAATTTCGTTAGTCTTGGTATGGTTGCTGCTGGTTATCATGTTTGGGATGCTTGTTCATCGCTCAAAGTCATGTTGCTATCTTGCTTAATTTTATATTTTGATCGATGCTGCTGGTTTCTTTGGAAGGTAGGGTCGTTTAGACCATGTTTATGTTTCGAATTCAATTTTCTACGGAAGTAACTCTTATTAGGATATTAGATTATGCAATTTGCATAATACTAATAGATGATGCAATTGGAATTTGATATGATGTGAGGTTGGGACGTTCTAACCATGTTTATGCTTCAATTTAATTTGCTACGGAAGTCACTCTTATTCGGTTATTAGATTATGCTTTTTTGCATGATACTAATAAAGATGCAATTGGTTGAAGCTGGAAGTCTGAACTACGATGACGATTTGAAGATTCAAGGATTTGTCTACTTGGTAGTGTCTCTTTCTTATTTTTAAGAATGGTAGTGTCTTGTTATGTATGCACTTTCGCCTATGTAACGGGCTTAGATATGGGATTTCACCCATATCCATTGTACTTCAACATTTCTTTTGTTTTTGGTAAGTTAAAAGAATGGTTTGTCATTCTTATATTAGAGTCTGTAAGTGTCCTAAGGGACTGAGATGAGGGATGTTACTCTCATCCGTTGTACTTCAATGTTTTTTGGTGTAATGCAATTTACCGGGGTGAATTAACCCTTTTACCCAAAAAAAATGACTATCATCATGTAAAGGGTAATTGCTCTCATCAAGTGAGCAATCGTTTAGGGACAACGGCTCCCATAAAGTAAGGTACAATTGCTCTCAATAGGTGAGCCTTTAGGGACAACGGCTCTTATCATGTAAGGGACAAATTGGCCTCATAAAGTTAGCCATTAGGGACTACGAATATTATCATGTAAGTGACAGTTGCTCTTATCAAAGGTTAAAGCATTAGGGACAACGGCTATCATCATGTAAAGGGCAATTGCTCTCATCAAGTGAGCATGCATTTAGGGACAATGACAACCATAAAGTAAGGTACAATTGCTCTCAACAAGTGAGCCTTTAGGGTCAATGACTCTTATCTTGTAAGGGACAAATTGCCATCATAAAGTTAGCCTCTAGGGACAACGGATCTCATCATGTAATTGGCAATTGCTCTTATCAAAGGTGCAATCATTAGAGACAATGGCTATCATCATGTAAACGGCAATTGCTCTCATCAAGTGAGCAAGCGTTTAGGGACAACGACTCCCATAAAGTAAGGCACAGTTGCTCTCAACAAGTGAGCCTTTAGGGACAACAGCTCTTATCATGTTAGGGACAAATTGCCCTCATAAAGTTAGCCTTTAGGGACAACGGATCTCATCATGTATGAACCAATTGCTCTTATCAAGTGTGCAATCATTAGGGGCAACGGCTATCATCATGTAAAGGGAAATTGCTCTCATCAAGTGAGCAAGCGTTTAGGCACAACGGCTCCATAAATTAAGGTACAATTGCTCTCAACAAGTGAGCCTTGAGGGAAAACCGTTCTTATCATGTAAGGGAGAAATTGCCCTCATAACTTTTTTTTTGGGTAAAAGGGTTAATTCACCCCGATAAAATTCATTACTCCAAAAAACGTTGAGGTACAAAGGATGAGGGTGATGTCCCTCATCTCAGTCCCTTAGGACACTTACAGACTATAATATAAGAATGACACACCATTCTTATAACTTACAAAAGTGAACCTACCAATAATGACAAAAGTAAATAAGACATTACAATACTACTCAAGAAAAGTACTTGAGCCTTCGAAATCACTATAGCGGTCCACCTACTTCCATGAAGAATCCTCCAACTTGCCCACTCATTGATCATCAATCTTTAGATTCAGTTCACAAATTTCACACAAAGGTTGGTGAAAGACTCTAAAACCACGGATAGAGCAGCAAGCAAAAACTTGCTCCACGGTGTATGTTTAGATGCAAAACCGAATACATATCATAAACACCAAGCATGATGACAAGTAACATATGAAAATAGGGTTTCAAAACCCTAACTTCCAGCATAGACAATCACGAGACCCCAAGATGAATGAGAGTGCAGCTGATCCGTGATCGTGTACATGGGGTTTTGAATAAGAGCCCCCCAAAAACTTAACTTCCATCTATAACATAAATCACAAAATTTGCAGCAAGAAACCAGTTCATGACGTGATTCGGTAGACCATTAAGCTGCTAAATGCCTAAAGATTCCGAATTCAAACCATAGACACCGTAACCATGCAAACCAGCAGCCTTAATCAGTCCCAATAAGCTATACAAGCAGCAAACATCATAAAGAACTAATCGCAATACACATACCAATCGGGCTAAACGAACCCAAACTTACCACCATATTGATCTGCTGGAGAAACCAAAGGACATGGTATCCTTCCAATCAGATCGAATGAACAAAACATCTCTCCCTCATATACCCACGGACAAATTAACCCATGTCCATGAAGAAGAAAAAAACGTCCAGGCATAATAACCACTCATAACAGTACAGCATGCAATGCAACAACCAGATCCAGCATCAATAAACTGTCGAAACCCTAAATTAGGGTTTCTTAACCATAAAGATCTGTACAACGTCTACCCCACCATACCTCATAAATAATAATAATAATAATAATAATAATAATAGCTTCCTGAGGGATAGAACAAACTAGATGAAGAACCGAACCCTAGATAAAAATCGACCCTAAATAAAGGAAGATCGATTACAAGAAAATTATAGGGATTGGGTAATAAAACGATCAATGATAAGGAGTATATACAATACAAACCGACCCTAGATAAATAGGGAATCCCTTGATCACCAGACCGCCATGGAGAACAATAATAAAACTCGAAACCCTAAAGAATAAAAATATCGCCGATTGGATGCTTAGGGTTTCGACCAAGAACATAGGGAGAAATCCGTTTAGAATATAAAGAAAAAATGTTTCCCTACCACCCTAATAATAATATCAGAACCCAAATCGTATTGCATACCCTAACAAGAGGATAGAGATGACGATTGGGTCTTGATTTTGGCCGGAAAATATGTATAGGGTGGCGGCCAGATTTCTCCCCTAGGGAAGAGAGAAAATCGTTTTTTTTTGGTAAAAGGGATGTTTCACCCTGGTAAAATATATTACACCAAAAAACATTGAAGTACAAAGGATGAGGGTGACTCCCTCATCTCAGTCCCTTAGGATACTTACAGACTCGAATATAAGAATGACACCACATTCCTATAACTTACAATAAAGTGAACCTACCAATAATGACTAAGTACATAAAGATTACAATACAACTCAAGTGGAGAACTTGAGCCTTCTATATCACTATTGTGGTCCACTCTAACTTCCATGAAGAATCCACAAACATCCAAGCATTCTTCAACAAATCATCTGTTTGTAGTCGCAAAGCACACCACAAACAAAACCTTCATGAACTTCAACATATCAACCAAGCAGCAAAAAGCATCAAATACAGTGACCCTATCTGCTGGAACATATAGCAACGATCATAGGGCATAAAGAACCCTAACTACCAAGGACTTCAATCATCAGTAAAAGGTCATATAATAACAGCCTAGGATGACGAATTAAAACCAGCTGCAAAACACCAAATTACCGAATGAATAAACATAGGGTTGTATAAACCCTAACAACCATGCAGCACACAACGAATAAGCAACATGAAAGACATGATCTCACCATCAACAGCCACGTAGAATCAAAATCATGATAAGGCCACCATGCAACGAGCAGATCCACCAACATGATAACCATGTACGCTTAAAGGATCCTATTAGCATGATGAGCAAGAACACGATGAGGATCCAGTCACAACCAATCAAACCATAGAGTTTTTGAATAAGAACTCTAGAAAACTTAACTTCCAATAAGAACAGTAGCAACCAATGCATACAAATCACAAAGAACTTCCACTCTCCTAAACCCACATTCATCATTCATCATCCCCATCAATCAACGTCCAAATAAACGATCATAAACCTAAAGGTTAACAAACAAATGCATCCAAACCCTAGCGAGGGTTACATCCAATTACCCTCAAAAAATAAAAACCAAAAGGTTTTATAATCATTAAGAGCAGATCACATCAAATCGACCCCATATATATAGAAATCAGTAGAGACCGACCTAAAATAAAGGATATTAGGGATGATTACACACCAGCGAAACACTAAAACTAATCGACCCTCTTAGTAAATAAAATCAATTGAACAAAGGTGCGATTAGATAATAGGATCCAAGAGGATAATGAATAAACAATACGCCCCAAACAAAACACATGCGCACAGAAAAAAATGAAACCCAAAAGTTTGGAATCGAATGGAATTAAAAAATGTGCAGCAGAATAAAAATTCGACCATAGATATGTAAAAATCGATTAACAAACCGACTTTAAAGAAGAGATAATCAAGATCGAATAATGAAACCCAGTAGCGATTTAAACCCTAACAAACCCTAAATCGATTCACCATATTTGATCTAAATCTTAAAAAACTAGCAACGATTGAGTATTCCAATGATAAACGCAATGTTTAAACACTATGATTGATCAAATCGTTACAAGAATTAAAGGATTTAGATTAAATTTGATGAGGAACGATTAGAGGATGTTAGGGAAAAAATAGCCCCTTGGAGACACAGGGCAAGAACATTGAACTTGTAACAGATATGAAAAACGAGAGAAAAAATTGTTTTTCATATCTTTCACAAGTTCAATGTTCTTGCCCTGTGCCAGTTTATAAAAATCGCTCTCATCATGTAAGTGACACTTGCTCTCATCAAAGGTGCAAGCATTAGGAAAAAATGGCTATCATCATGTAAAGGGCAATGGCTCTCATCAAGTGAGCAAGCGTTTAGGGACAACGGCTCCCATAAAGTAAGGTACAATTGCTCTCAACAAGTGAGCCTTTAGGGACAACGGCTCTTATCATGTAAGGGACAAATTGCCCTCATAAAGTTAGCCTTTAGGGACAACGGATCTCATCATGTATGTGACAATTGCGCTTATCAAAGGTGCAAGCATTAGGGACAACGGCTATCATAATGTAAAAGGCAATTGCTCTCATCAAGTGAGCAAGCGTTTAGGGATAATGAATCCCATAAAGTAAGGTACAATTGCTCTCAATAAGTGAGCCTTTACGGACAACGGCTCTTATCATGTAAGGGACAAATTGCCCTTATAAAGTTAGCCTTTACGGACAACGAATCTCATCATATAAGTGACAATTACTCTTATCAAGCGTGCAAGCATTAGGGACAACGGCTATCATCATTTAAAGGGCAATTGCCCTCATCAAGTGAGCAAGCGTTTAGGCACAACGGCTCCATAATGTAAGGTACAATTGCTCTCAACAGGTGAGCCTTTAGGGACAACGGCTCTTATCATGTAAGGGACAAATTGGCCTTATAAAGTTAGCCATTAGGGACTATGAATCTCATCATGTAAGTGACAGTTACTGTTATCAAAGGTTCAAGCATTAGGGACAACGGCTATCATCATGTAAAGGGCAATTGCTCTCATCAAGTGAGCAAGCATTTAGGGACAACGACAACCATAAAGTAAGGTACAAATGCTCTCAACAAGTGAGCCTTTAGGGACAATGACTCTTATCTTTTAAGGGACAAATTGCCATCATAAAGTTAGCCTCTAGGGACAACGGATCTCATCATGTAAGTAGCAATTGCTCTTATAAAAGGTGCAATCATTAGAGACAACGGCTATCATCATGTAAACGTCAATTGCTCTTATCAAGTGAGCAAGCGTTTAGGGAGAACGACTCCCATAAAGTAAGGCACAATTGCTCTCAACAAGTGAGCCTTTACTGACAACGGCTCTTATCATGTTAGGGACAAATTGCCCTTATAAAGTTAGCCTTTAGGGACAACGGATATCATCATGTATGTGCCAATTGTTATTATTAAGTGTGCAAGCATTAGGGACAACGGCTATCACCATGTAAAGGGCATTTTCTCTCATCAGGTGAGCAAGCGTTTAGGCACAACGGCTCCATAAAGTAAGGTACAATTGCTCTCAACAAGTGAGCCGTGATGGTAAACCGCTCTTATTATGTAAGGAAGAAATTGCCCTCATAAATTTAGCCTTTAGGGAAAACGGGTCTCATCATGTAAGTGACACTTGCTCTTATCAAAGGTGCAAGCATTAGAGACAACGGCTATCATCATGTAAAGGGCAATTGCTCTCATCAAGTAAGGTACAATTGCTCTCAACAGGTGAGCCTTTAGGGACAAGGGCTCTTATCATGTAAAGGTCAAATTGGCCTCATAAAGTTAGCCATTAGGAACAACGGATCTCATCATGTAAGTGACAGTAGCTCTTATCAAAGGTTAAAGCATTAGGGACAACGGCTATCATCATGTAAAGTGCAATTGCTCTCATCAACTGAGCAAGCATTTAGGGACAACGACTCCCATAAAGTAAGGCACAATTGCTCTCAAGAAGTGACCCTTTAGGGACAACGACTCTTATCTTGTAAGGGACAAATTGCCATCATAAAGTTAGCCTTTAGAGACAACGGATCTCATCATGTAAGTGGCGATTGCTCTTATTAAAGGTGCAATATTTAGAGACAACGGCTATCATCATGTAAACGGCAATTGCTGTCATCAATTGAGCCTTTAGGGACAACGGCTCATATCATGTAAGGGGAAAATTGCCCTAATAAAGTTAGTCACTAGGGACAACGGATCTCATCATACTATTATCAAGTGTGCAAGCATTAGGGACAACGGCTATCATCATGTAAAGGGCAATTGCTCTAATCAAGTGAGCAAGCGTTTAGACACAACATCTCCATAAAGTAAGGTACAATTCCTCTCAACAAGTGAGCCTTGAGGGAAAACGGCTCTTATCATGTAAGGGAGAAATTACCCTCATAAAGTTAGCCTTTAGGGACAACGGATCTCATCATGTAAGTGACACGTGCTCTTATCAAAGGTGCAAGCATTAGGGACAATGACTATCATCATGTATAGGGCAATTGTGTGTTTAGGGACAACGACTCCCATAAAGTAAGGTATAATTGCTCTCAACAAGTGAGCCTTTAGGGACAACGGCTCTTATCATGTAAGGGACAAATTGTCCTCATAAAGTTAGCCATTAGGGACAACGGATCTCATCATGTAAGTGACAATTGCTCTTATCAAAGGTGCAAGCATTAGGGACTATGCTATCATCATATAAATGGAAATTGCTCTCATCAAGTGAGCAAGCATTTAGGGACAACGACTCCCATAAAGTAAGGTACAATTGCTCTCAACAAGTAAGCCTTTAGGGACAACGGCTCTTATCTTGTTAGTGACAAATTGCCCTCATAAAGTTAGCCTTTAGGGACAATGGATCTCGTCATGTAAGTGACAATTGCTCTTATCATAGGTGCAAGCGTTAGGGACAATGGTTATCATCATGTAAACGGAAATTGCTCTCATCAAGTGAGCAAGCATTTAGGGACAACGACTCCCATAAAGTAAGGTACAATTGCTCTCAACAAGTGAGCCTTTAGGGACAACGGCTCTTATCTTGTAAGGGACAAATTGCCATCATAAATTAGCCTTTAGGGATAACGGATCTCATCATGTAAGTGGCAGTTGCTCTTATCGAATGTGGAATCATTAGTGAAAACGGCTATCATCATGTAAACGGCAATTACTCTGATCAAGTGAGCAAGCGTTTAGGGACAACGACTCCCATAAAGTAAGGTACAATTGCTCTCAACAAGTGAGCCTTTAGGGACAACGGCTCTTATCTTGTAAGGGACAAATTGCCATCATAAATTAGCCTTTAGGGATAACGGATCTCATCATGTAAGTGGCAGTTGCTCTTATCGAATGTGGAATCATTAGTGAAAACGGCTATCATCATGTAAACGGCAATTACTCTGATCAAGTGAGCAAGCGTTTAGGGACAACGACTCCCATAATGTAAAGTATAATTGCTCTCAACAAGTGAGCCTTTAGGGACAACGGATCTTATCATGTAAGGGACAAATTGCCCTCATAAAGTTAGCCTTTAGGGACAACGAATCTCAACAAGTATGTGACAATTGCTCTTATCAAGTGTGCAAGCATTAAGGACAACGGTTTTCATCATATAAAGGGCAATTGCTCTCATCAAGTGAGCAAGCGTTTGGGCACAACGGCTCCTATAAAGTAAAGTACAATTGCTCTCAACAAGTGAGCCTTTAGGGACAACGGCTCTTATCATGTAAGGGACAAATTGCCCTTATAAAGTTAGCCTTTAGGGACAACGGATCTCATCATGTAAGTCTCTCTCTGGCAAATTTCTATCCCTTCCTATTCCTAATCGCTTTTCATCAATAACCACCTAATTTTTGTGTTTTTGCAACGATTTGTTAAGATTTATTGCTTTGCATTCATATTATTCAGTAATCTTAACATTATTGTTGCTTAATCTACATTATTTTCTGGTTTGTAGGGATAGTAATTCGTTTTTATCAGAAACCCTAAATCCCTAATCGATTTTAACAATTAACTCTTTCAAATTGTATGATTTTGGTCTTCTGCTAATCTCGTATTGTTTGTAAGTTGTTATTGCTTAAATCGTTAAGGGTTTCACTTGTTTAATCATTAAACCAACTTAGTTTCTCTAATCGGTTTTATATATATTTAGGGTTTCGAGTTTCATTATCTTGATTGGATTCCTTGAACCGACCTTCTTATTGCCTATATTTAGTCGGTTTGAGGCTTGATCTTCATTGTTATATCTACAGATCGTTGGTTTTTAATCGGATTGTTAGGGATTTATCTTGGCCGACATTCTTATTGTTTATCTTAAATCGGTTTGTAAGGGTTTGGCCGACACTATTACTGTCTATCATTGCTCTATTATTAAAGGATCGTGTCTAGTTGGATTTAGTCTTAACGTCTCTAAAACATTGGTTGGTTTTTACATTCATCTGTTATTGGCGATTTGCTGGTACTTTTTTTGGTTCTTATGTTCGTATTCTGGTGGATTTTAATGGAAGTGGGTTTTGTGAGAGAGTGTAAACTGACTTTAAAGTCTGTTATGGATCGATTTGGATGGTGGGTTGATTCTACTGCTGTTACGCTTATGTTTACCCCTACAAATTGTTTGGTTGTTGATGTTAAGTTAGGGTTCGTAAACCCTTGTTTGTGTTTGTTTGTTGTTCGTTCCAAGTCCTGCTGATTTCTTCACCTTTATTTATCAGTCTTGGTAGTGTGGCTGGTGTGTGTAACGTTTAGAAATCCTTGTTCATCGTTCAAAGTTGTGCTACCAATCTTACTTAATCTTGTGATCGATGCTACTGATTTCTATGGTAGTTAGGGGTTGCTGTTTGTGTTAAGCACTCTTGTGTTAGTCTATGGCAGTTATGATACCGTTGGTTAGCATTCTTATCTTAGTTGTGTTTGGCAGCTAGTTGGTACTCCTCTCTTGTCATAGTGTGGTGCTCTTGATTGCAGTCGCTGTGTGTCATTAGATATGACATGGGTACTTGATCATTGGTATCTTCATGTGTTTCAAGCGGATTTGTTGGAAGATTGGGTCAAGTTATTATCTGCTGGTAGGTTGGGTCGTTAAGACCATGTTAATGCTTCAAATTCGATTTGCTACGGAAATCACTCTTATTAAGTTATTAGATTATGCATTATGCATGATACTAATAAAGATGCAATTATTTGAAGCTGGAAGTTTGAACTACTTTGACGACTTGAAGATTCAAGGAATGTCTACTTGGTAGTGTTTTTTCTTCTTTTTAAGCAGTGGTAGTGTCTTGTTATGTATGCAATTTCGCCTATGTAACGGGTTTAGATATGGGATTTCACCCATATCCATTATACTTTAGTTTCTTTTGGTTTGTGTGGTAGGTTATAAGAATGTTTTTCATTCTTATATTAGAGTCTGTAAGTTATAAGAATAGTTTGTCATTCTTATATAAGTGTCTGTAATTGTCCTATGGGACTGAGATGAGGGACGTCACTCTCATCCGTTGTACTTCAATGTTTTTTGGTATAATGCAATTTACCAGGGTGAAATAACCCTTTTACCCAAAAAAAAGATCTCATCATGTAAGTTCTCATCATGTAAGTGACAATTGCTCTTACCAAAGGTGCAAGCATTAGGGACAATGGCTATCATCATGTAAATGACAATTGCTCTCATCAAGTGAGCAAGCGCTTAGGGACAACGACTCCCATAAAGTAAGGTACAATTGCTCTCAACAAGTGAGCCTTTAGGGACAACGGCTCTTATCTAGTAAGGGACAAATTGCCGTCATAAAGTTAGCCTTTAAGGACAACGGATCTCATCATGTAAGTGACAATTGCTCATATCAAAGGTGCAAGCATTAGGGACAACGGCTATCATCATGTAAAAGGCAATTGCTCTCATCAAGTGAGCAAGCGTTTAGGGATAACGACTCCCATAATGTAAGGAACAATTGCTCTCAATAAGTGAGCCTTTAGGGACAACGGCTCTTATCATGTAAGGTACAGATTGGCCTCATAAAGTTAGCCATTAGGGACAACGGATCTCATCATGTAAGTAACAGTTGCTCTTATCAAAGGTGCAAGCATTAGGGACAATGGCTATCATCATGTGAAGGGCAATTGCTCTCATCAAGTGAGCAATCATTTAGCGACAACGACTCCCATAAAGTAAGGTACAATTGCTCTCAACAAGTGAGCCTTTAGGGACAACGGCTCTTATCTTGTAAGGGACCAATTGCCATCATAAAGTTAGCCTTTAGGGACAACGGATCTCATCATGTAAGTGGCTATTGCTCCAATCAAAGGTGCAATCATTAGAGACAACGGCTATCATCATATAAACGGCAATTGCTCTCATCAAGTGAGCAAGCGTTTAGGGACAACGGCTCCCATAAAGTAAGGTACAATTGCTCTCAAAGAGTGAGCCTTTAGGGACAACGGCTCTTATCATGTAAGGAACAAATTGCCTTCTTAAATTTAGCCTTTAGGAACAACGGATCTCATCATGTAAGTGTCAATTGCTCTTATCAAGTGTGCAAGCATTAGGGACAACGGCTATCATCATGTAAAAGGCAATTGCTCTCATCTAGTGAGCAAGCGTTTAGGGATAACGACTCCCATAATGTAAGGTACAATTGCTCTCAATAAGTGAGCCTTTAGGGACAACGGCTCTTATCATGTAAGGTACAGATTGGCCTCATAAAGTTAGCCATTAGGGACAACGGATCTCATCATGTAAGTAACAGTTGCTCTTATCAAAGGTGCAAGCATTAGGGACAATGGCTATCATCATGTAAAGGGCAATTGCTCTCATCAAGTGAGCAATCATTTAGCGACAACGACTCCCATAAAGTAAGGTACAATTGCTCTCAACAAGTGAGCCTTTAGGGACAACGGCTCTTATCTTGTAAGGGACCAATTGCCATCATAAAGTTAGCCTTTAGGGACAACGGATCTCATCATGTAAGTGGCTATTGCTCCAATCAAAGGTGCAATCATTAGAGACAACGGCTATCATCATATAAACGGCAATTGCTCTCATCAAGTGAGCAAGCGTTTAGGGACAACGATTCCCATAAAGTAAGGTACAATTACTCTCAACAAGTGAGCCTTTAGGGACAATGGCTCTTATCTTGTAAGGGACAAATTGCCCTCATAAAGTTAGCCTTTAGGGACAACGGATCTCATCATGTCAGTGACAATTGCTCTAATCAAAGGTGCAAGCATTAGCGACAATGGCTATCATCATGTAAACGACAATTGCTCTCAACAAGTGAGCAAGCATTTAGGGACAACAGCTCCCATAAAGTAAGGTACAATTGCTCTTAACAAGTGAGCCTTTATAGACAACGACTCTTATCATGTAAGACACAAATTGCCCTCATAAAGTTAGCCTTTAGGGAAAAGAGATCTCATCATGTAAGTGACAATTACTCTTATCAAGTGTGCAAGCATTAGGGACAACGACTATCATCATGTAAAGGGGAATTGCTCTAATCAAGTGAGCAACCATTTAGGGACAATGGCTCCCATAAAGTAAGGTACAATTGCTCTCAACAGGTGAGCCTTTAGGGACAACGGCTCTTAACATGTAAGGGACAAATTGGCCTCATAAAGTTAGCCATTAGGGACAACAAATCTCATCATGTAAGTGACAGTTGTTCTTATCAAAGGTGCAAGCATTAGGGACAATGGCTATCATCATGTAAACGGAAATTCATCTCATCAAGTGAGCAAGTGTTTAGCGACAACGGCTCCCATAAAGTAAGGTACAATTGCTCTCAACAAGTGAGCCTTTCTAGACAACGACTCTTATCATGTAAGGGACAAATTGCCCACATAAAGTTAGCCTTTAGGGAAAACAGATCTCATCATGTAAGTGAGAATTACTCTTATCATGTGTGCAAGCATTAGGGACAACGACTATCATCATGTAAAGGGCAATTGCTCTCATCAAGTGAGCAACCGTTGAGGGACAACGGCTCCATAAAAGTGTAAGGGACAAATTGCCATCATAAAGTTAGCCTTTAGGGATAACGGATCACATCATGTAAGTGACAATTGCTCTTATCAAAGGTGCAAGCAATAGGGACAATGGCTATCATCATATAAACGGCAATTGCTCTCAACAAGTGAGCAAGCATTTAGGGACAACGGCTCCCATAAAGTAAGGTACAATTGCTCTAAACAAGTGAGCCTTTAGGGACAACAGCTCTTATAATGTAAGGGACAAATTGCCCTCATAAAGTTAGCCTTTAGGGACAACGGATCTCATCATGTAAGTGACAATTGCTCTTATCAAGTGTGCAAGCATTAGGGACAACGGCTATCATCATGTAAAGGGCAATTGCTCTCATCAAGTGAGCAAGCGTTTAGGGACAACGGCTCCCATAAAGTAAGGTACAATTGCTCTCAACAAGTGAGCCTTTAGGGACAACGGCTCTTATCATGTAAGGGACAAATTGCCCTCATAAAGTTAGCCTTTAGGGACAACGGATCTCATCATGTAAGTGACAATTGCTCTTATCAAGTGTGCAAGCATTAGGGACAACGGCTATCATCATGTAAAGGGCAATTGCTCTCATCAAGTGAGCAAGCGTTTAGGGACAACGGCTCCCATAAAGTAAGGTACAATTGCTCTCAACAAGTGAGCCTTTAGGGACAACGGCTCTTATCATGTAAGGGACAAATTGCCCTCATAAAGTTAGCCTTTAGGGACAACGGATCTCATCATGTAAGTGACAATTGCTCTTATCAAGTGTGCAAGCATTAGGGACAACGACTATCATCATGTAAAGGGCAATTGCTCTCATCAAGTGAGTAAGCGTTTAGGGACAACGGCTCCTATAAAGTAAGGTACAATTGCTCTCAACAAGTGAGCCTTTAGGGACAACGGCTCTTATCATGTAAGGGACAAATTGCCATCATAAAGTTAGCGTTTAGGGACAACGGATCTCATCATGTAAGTGGCAATTGCTCTTATTAAAGGTGCAAGCATTAGAGACATTGGTTATCATCATGTAAAGGCCAATTGCTCACATCAAGTAAGCAAGCGTTTAGGGACAATGACTCCCGTAAAGTAAGGTACAATTGCTTTCAACAACTGAGCCTTTAGGGAAAACAGAACTCATTATGTAAGTGACAATTACTCTTATCAAGTATGCAAGCATTAGGGACGACTATCATCGTGTAAAGGGCAATTGCTCTCATCAAGTGAGCAACCGTTTAGGGACAGTGGCTCCCATAAAGTAAGATACAATTGCTCTAAACAAGTGAGCCTTTAGGGACAACGGCAATTATCTTGTAAGGGAAAAATTGCCATCATCAAGTTAGCCTTTAGGAACAGTAGATCTCATCATGTCAGTGACAATTGCTCTTATCAAAGGTGCAAGCATTAGGGACAACGGCTATCATCATGTAAAAGGCAATTGCTCTCATCAAGTGAGCAAGCGTTTAGGGATAACGACTCCCATAATGTAAGGTACAATTGCTCTCAATAAGTGAGCCTTTAGGGACAACGGCTCTTATCTTGTAAGGGACAAATTGCCGTCATAAAGTTAGCCTTTAAGGACAACGAATCTCATCATGTAAGTGACAATTGCTCATATCAAATGTGCAAGAATTAGGGACAACGGCTATCATCATGTAAAAGGCAATTGCTCTCATCTAGTGAGCAAGCGTTTAGGGATAACGACTCCCATAATGTAAGGTACAATTGCTCTCAATAAGTGAGCTTTTAGGGACAACGGCTCTTATCATGTAAGGTACAGATTGGCCTCATAAAGTTAGCCATTAGGGACAACGGATCTCATCATGTAAGTAACAGTTGCTCTTATCAAAGGTGCAAGCATTAGGGACAATGGCTATCATCATATGCATGAATAGTACTTTCCCACCGGGAATGAATAGTGTTTTGTGAATAGTAAATTTTTTTGAATGCTTCACGGAATCTCAAACTGACTCCGAAAATGATGAATAGTAAAATGATGAATAGTGACCGATGAATAGTAATGGGTGAATAGTGAAATATCGAAGTTTGGAAAATGACATGGAATTACGAGTTGTGACACAATTGCTCTCAACAGGTGAGCCTTTAGGGACAACGGCTCTTAACATGTAAGGGACAAATTGGCCTCATAAAGTTAGCCATTAGGGACAACGGATCTCATCATGTAAGTGACAGTTGTTCTTATCAAAGGTGCAAGCATTAGGGACAATGGCTATCATCATGTAAACGGAAATTCATCTCATCAAGTGAGCAAGCGTTTAGCGACAACGGCTCCCATAAAGTAAGGTACAATTGCTCTCAACAAGTGAGCCTTTATAGACAACGACTCTTATCATGTAAGGGACAAATTTCCCTCATAAAGTTAGCCTTTAGGGAAAACAGATCTCATCATGTAAGTGACAATTACTCTTATCAAGTGTGCAAGCATTAGGGACAACGACTATCATCATGTAAAGGGCAATTGCTCTCATCAAGTGAGCAACCGTTGAGGGACAATGGCTCCCATAAAGTAAGGTACAATTGCTCTCAACAAGTGAGCCTTTAGGGACAATGGCTCTTATCTTGTAAGGAACAAATTGCCGTCATAAAGTTAGCCATTAGGGATAACGGATCACATCATGTAAGTGACAATTGCTCTTATCAAAGGTGCAAGCAGTAGGGACAATGGCTATCATCATATAAACGGCAATTGCTCTCAACAAGTGAGCAAGCATTTAGGGACAACGGCTCCTATAAAGTAAGGTACAATTGTTCTAAACAAGTGAGCCTTTAGGGACAACAGCTCTTATAATGTAAGAGACAAATTGCCCTCATAAAGTTAGCCTTTAGGGGCAACGGATCTCATCATGTAAGTGACAATTGCACTTATNGCCTTTAGGGACAACAGCTCTTATAATGTAAGGGACAAATTGCCCTCATAAAGTTAGCCTTTAGGGGCAACGGACCTCATCATGTAAGTGACAATTGCACTTATCAATGGTGCAAGCATTAGGGACAATGGCTATCATCATGTAAAGGGCAATTGCTCTCATCAAGTGAGCAAGCGTTTAGGGAGAACGGCTCCTATAAAGTAAGGTACAATTGCTCTCAACAAGTGAGCCTTTAGGGACAACGGCTCTAATCATATAAAGTTAGCGTTTAGGGACAACGGATATCATCATGAAAGTGGCAATTGCTTTTATAAAAGGTGCAAGCATTAGAGACATTGGTTATCATCATGTAAAGGGCAATTGCTCACATCAAGTGAGCAAGCGTTTAGGGACAATGACTCCCGTAAAGTAAGGTACAATTGCTCTCAACAACTGAGCCATTTGGGAAAACAGATCTCATCATGTAAGTGACAATTACTCTTATCAAGTATGCAAGCATTAGGGACGACTATCATCATGTAAAGGGCNACATTGGTTATCATCATGTAAAGGGCAATTGCTCACATCAAGTGAGCAAGCGTTTAGGGACAATGACTCCCGTAAAGTAAGGTACAATTGCTCTCAACAACTGAGCCATTTAGGAAAACAGATCTCATCATGTAAGTGACAATTACTCTTATCAAGTATGCAAGCATTAGGGACGACTATCATCATGTAAAGGGCAATTGCTCTCATCAAGTGAGCAACCGTTTAGGGACAATGGCTCCCATAAAGTAAGGTACAATTGCTCTAAACATGTGAGCCTTTAGGGACAACGACACTCATCTTGTAAGGGAAAAATTGCCATCATCAAGTTAGCCTTTAGGGACAGTGGATCTCATCATGTCAGTGACAATTGCTCTTATCAAAGGTGCAAGCATTAGGGACAATGGCTATCATCATGTAAACGACAACTGCTCTCATCAAGTGAGCAAGCGTTTAGGGACAACAGCTCCCATAAAGTAAGGTACAATTGCTCTTAACAAGTGAGCCTTTATAAACAACGACTATCATCATGTAAAGGGCAATTGCTCTCATCAAGTTAGCAACCGTTTAGGGACAATGGCTCCCATAAAGTATGGTACAATTGCTCTCACCAGGTGAGCCTTTAGGGACAACGGCTCTTAACATGTAAGGGACAAATTGGCCTCATAAAGTTAGCCATTAGGGACAACGGATCTCATCATGTAACTGACAGTTGTTCTTATCAAAGGTGCAAGCATTAGGGACAATGGCTATCATCATGTAAACGGCAATTCCTCTCATCAAGTGAGCAAGCGTTTAGCGACAACGGCTCCCATAAAGTAAGGTACAACTGCTCTCAACAAGTGAGCCTTTATAGACAACGACTCTTATCATGTAAGGGACTAATTGCCCTCATAAAGTTAGCCTTTAGGGAAAACAAATCTCAACATGTAAGTGACAATTACTCTTATCAAGTGTGCAAGCGTTAGGGACGACGACTATCATCATGTAAACGGCAACTGCTCTCATCAAGTGAGCAACCGTTTAGGAACAATGGCTCCCATAAAGTAAGGTACAATTACTCTCAACAAGTGAGCCTTTAGGGACAATGGCTCTTATCATGTAAGGGACAAATTGCCCTCATAAAGTTAGCCTTTAGGGACAACGGATCTCATCATGTCAGTGACAATTGCTCTGATCAAAGGTGCAAGCATTAGGGACAATGGCTATCATCATGTAAACGGCAATTCCTCTCATCAAGTGAGCAAGCGTTTAGCGACAACGGCTCCCATAAAGTAAGGTACAACTGCTCTCAACAAGTGAGCCTTTATAGACAACGACTCTTATCATGTAAGGGACTAATTGCCCTCATAAAGTTAGCCTTTAGGGAAAACAAATCTCATCATGTAAGTGACAATTACTCTTATCAAGTGTGCAAGCATTAGGGACGACGACTATCATCATGTAAAGGGTAACTGCTCTCATCAAGTGAGCAACCGTTTAGAGACATTGGCTCCCATAAAGTAAGGTACAATTACTCTCAGCAAGTGAGCCTTTAGGGACAACGACTCTTATCTTTTTTTTGGTAAAAGGGTTAATTCACCCCGATAAAATTCATTACACCAAAAAACATTGAAGTACAAAGGATGAGGGTGATATCTCTCACCTCAGTCCCATAAGACACTTACAGACTCGAATATAAGAATGACACACCATTCCTATAACTTACAATCAAATGAACCTACCAATAATGACACAAGTACATAAAACTTTACACTACTACTCCAGAAAATCATTTGAGCCTTCTATATCACTATGGCGGTCCACCTAAACTTCCATGAAGAATCCACGTAGAGGAAATCCAAGCGTTCTTCAACATAAAAGCAGTTTGTAGTAGCAAGCACCACAAACAAATCCACCACAATCGCCAAAACAGCATTAAGATAGAATAAATGTACCCAAAGTGCATGGCATTGTGTGTATGTGGTTTTGAACAAGAATCCCCATAAACTTAACTTCCATCTTCATCAGGAAAGACCACATACACTTAATCCAAATGCCACAACCAGCAAATGTGAATAACAAGGTGCAAACCCCGTATCATCAAACCAGTAGCAGCAATAAAGCGTAACACCCAATTCATTATGCCATAATGATTCGCAGCAGCATCAAGCAATAAACCAAGGAATCCATAAAAATATGACATGATTCTATGCACCATGCAAGTCAAAAAAACAACCTGCCATAGACACTAATAGGGTTTAACAGCCCTAACTTACACAAACCACAAACTCGATCACAAGACCAGCAATAAACGAAACCCTAATAATTAGGGATTCGTTATCTTCAAAGAACAGTACAAAAATCACCTTAACCAAGAAGAATATGCAGGAACGAATGTGAATCAAGGCAGAAACAACACCAACTCTTGTGATCGCAACACGAATAAGGGTTTTTGAATAAGTTACCCACAACTGAACTTACACTCTCTCTATAACCTACGTCCAAAATACATACCTGAAATCATCAACATCCAATAAACGTGCAGCACCATACTCAAATAAACCTTAACTAAGGTTACTTCCACCAATTAATGGACATCAGTCCAACAAACAGCACAGGATAAATACATTAACGTGCCTCAATAAACCCTATCGATCAAATCCGGAAAATACGAAACCTTAAAAAAGGGAATCGTTCTTTCAAGCAAACCCTAACAATCGAGTTAGGGATAGATCTTGACCGCCAATCCAACCAGGAACGATCATCAAAAACATAAAGCACTTATCATCATACTTGATCGATCCAAAAGCACCAGCAACCAAAAAATAAACCAAACCCTAAACGGGTTTAGTTATAAATTAACGCTCCAGGAACAAATAGCACATAAAACAAACGAAACCCTCATAGGGGAATCGTAGAATTGATGAGAATAATGTGCAGCAACCATAAGATCATCCTAATATAAGTAGCAGTCGATCAGAACTGACTTAGATTTGAAGGGAAAAAAGAAACAATCAATGAAACCATGTAGCAATATAACCCTAATAAAAAACACCAGAATCGACTTTACCCTAAGAAACATAAATCGTTTTGAATAAACCAATGATAACCATAATGATTTGTTAGGAATTTTAGAAGTTCCTACTGATGGAGTCTGCTGACAGGTTCCTACGGATGGTTACTGCTGAAGCTATAGATGGTTTCTGCTGATGACATGGTTCCTGCGGAAGATTTGTTTCTATGGATATAGTGACTCCGTATATTTATTATTAGTTTGTTAGGATATGCATGAGCTATTTTAGGTAGTGATATGCATTGATCTTTTATTTATTATTGTATTAGGGTTCCTTGTGTATAAAAGGAATAATAGGCTTTATTATTATTGACACTTCTCAAAACAGGAAAACACTTTTAGTGTGTGTAACCTAGATCCATAGAGGATCATTTTATTATTAGAGCAAAACCTTGATTATAACTTTGATTGTGTTCTTATTATTCCGCTGTGCATGATCAATCATTGTTATCCTAGATCGAGCCAAAACGATTCTCTACAATTGGTATCAGAGCCCAGGGGCTCGTGATATCTTGGGTTTATACAAGGTTTTGGATTGAAGAAAGTTGTTTCGGTAAAGGATAGCAGATTCGAGGAAAATTGTTGTCAAAGAAAGCAATTGAAAAAGGTCGATGCAAGAAGTTTTTTATTGGTGAATCAAAGGTAACCTCATATCTATTAATTCAAGGGTTTGTTTCTGATTGGATAACCTAGCATTGAATTCTTAATTCTATACACCGGTCGCTTTCTACAAAGAATTAATTTGGTATTATTTTGATGAATGTGGATTTCATGGTTTGTCGTTTATGGATTTGAGTATTAAATTCAAGTAGCAAATTGGTGTTGTCGCTTTCAACGAGGGGCAGCAGTTGATTTGTTTTTGTTCGAGCATTATAATTCGATTGTGGGATTTATTATTGGTCGAAATTATTGAGGTACACAAGATTGTTTGGTTGCGGGACTATCTTTAATATTAATTTGATTTTTTATTGCTTATTCATTGGTTGCATGTGCACGTGATTTCATTCATTTTGTGTGCAATATAAAATTAAGTAATTGTGACAGTGGGGTTAAAAGTTTTGTCGCCCTTATTTGTGAATCACTATTGTTCTGAATTGATTAATTCTCGTGCTAATTTAATTACAAGAACGTGCAAGTGGACATTGGATTATCGTTTATTTACTTGGTAGTTGTCAAAGTTTAATATTAGTGGTAACATTCTTCATTAATTGGTAATTGTTGGGAGAATGGTTTCCTCGTACTAATATTTATTGAGGATCAACGTGAATATTCGTTTTCAAGATATCAATTGGTGAATTAGAATTAATCATTGTGGGGTCAGTAGTTGGTTTGTTTTGCTGCTGAACGAAACATATTTTCGTTTCTGCTTAGTGGTCAACATTGCTGCTGTTGTTTATTGGTTAAAGAAGTGGGACTGATTTGGTTTGATAGATAGTGGGTCGATTGAGTAATTATATTTAACATAGATAGCGATAGGAGTTTGTTGCTGTTGATCTTTTTGCTCGAATATTATAAGTTGGTTGTGGGGTACAAGTTCACGTGGGACTGGGTTTCAAGGTTTTATTGCTTGGTTTATTAAACTGGTGTGTCATATTGTTGCTGCTGCTTCTTATTCAACCTGGATACAGAAAGTTTTATATTGAGATCGATCAGTGTGCAAGCTTAGTTAATTTTACTGCTGATCGATTCTGCTAGTGTTCGGATATTGTTCTTTATAAAAAAAAATGACAGAATTTGATAATGAAAGGGATGATGCAATGTTTCCGTATTTGATGGATTATGAGTACGAAGTCTGGGCTAAGAAGATGGAACACTGGATCACGAACAATGATATAAATATCTGGAAGGTGATCCAAAATGGCAACAGTCCGAAAAGGACTGGCAATGATCGCGATGGAAATCTCTTTATTCTTCCTCCAACGACGGCAGCTGAACACATGGCTGTCCAAAGAGAATCAAAGGCAAGAACTACTTTGCTTAAATCTATTCCTATTGAACATGTAGCAGACTTTCGTTATATGGATGATGCAAGTGTGATATGGGATGCAATCAAAGCAAGGTTTGGAGGAAAGGCTGAATCCAAGCAGATGAGCAAGGAAGCTTGTACTATACGTTATGCTGAAGAATTTGCTTTCATGGGCATCTCATCTCAGGTACACAATTGTGTCTTTGGTTGTAGTTTGAGATATAATGAGCTTAAAGAACAATATGATGAACTAAAACCTAAATATAATGAGTGTTATAAAGACCTTGAGTCATATAAACATTGTTTAAGGACTTTAGAAAAACAAAAGGTTTGGTTTTAGAAAAATCGGGTTGCCTATGAGGATGAGATAAGAAGTTTAAAACAGGACTTAAAATGTGCTCAAGATGAGTTAATCTATACTAAAAAGGTGAAAGCTAAGTTAGAATCTGATAAACAAGATCTTCAAGAGAAGCTAGATACTGAAATAGCTACACATAATAAGTGGTTAATATCAGGTGATAATTT
>LBNU01022026.1:1250-13215 GCA_014162995.1 Artemisia annua | reverse complement strand
TGAAAACGGCCATTTGACTGGTCGTGGAAAGCTCAGAGCGAAACGCGAGTCACGATTACTATGGTGGCCCCATCCGTGCGTTTCGAGAAAACCTAATGAAACGTGATACCAAGAGCTCTTAGACATGATGCATTTTAGAAGAATAAATATATTTCACTATATTTGGCATGATAAATTCATGTGGTTCATGGAAACCGACCTTAATTTCGCCCTTGCCATATCCTTACCGTCACATTGCTAAGAAATGGACCTTCGAATAAGTTATGTCTTTCCATGAAATTTATATGGTACCTATGTACCGTTGCACGTTCCTATCTCAGCTCGCATATAATGATGCATGTGCTACCGGTAACGAAAAAGGGCAAGTGAACTTTACAAAGTACAAACAAAGAAAAGAATGAAATGCTATAATTAATTATCAACCCAAAATATATTGTACCATACAAGTTATTAATGTATTAAAGTTGCTAAAAAATGTTTGAATTTTGAAATGAACTTATCATGTTTCACTATTTCAGTCGACGTTGTATAAATTTAGGGCCCGTTTGGTATTCGGTAATCCGAGGGTGTGGATTGATAGAAGCATAAAATAATATGTTTGGTACCCATTTGTTTTTCTGACACACTTTGATCTATGATAGATTACATTCCTACCTTCTCTAGTTACTTTAAGTGATATCAACCAATTAAAATAACTTTGACTGACGTATCTTTTCAACCAAAAATCCTCAACCACAAATAAATTTACTTTTTCTTTTTGTAATAATTTATTTTCTCTTACTATTTTCAAAATAATACATTTATATTTAATTAATTAATATTTTTTTTTTGTCTCCACATCTTTCTCTCTCCTCATTTTCTTTCATTCTATACTAAATCAAAATCCTATTCTAAACCCATGATCATACCAAACGCACCCTAAACTCAAGTTTTATAAGTACTAATAAATGCTTAGATGCATATGGTAATTGGTAAATGCGTACATAAATAGTTAAAGAAAGATAAGTTATATGTTGTAAACTCGTATTCATGTAGTACTTCATTAAATAATCCTACCTTCCTATATATTTAAATGCATATTGAACCACCTTTTGTCTAGCTGTATGTGAATGATAGTCGACTAAGTCGAGTTAGTGAAAACGAGATATTTGTGAGATATGTGTTATATAGGTGTGTGTAAAATTTTCGTTAAAAAAGTTACTTGTTGAAAACATTGTGTTAAGCAATCAATTATTTCACATGTACTCACAAGTGTACGTATTTTCATTGCTTAAAATGTACTACTTAATTCCTCCAGGTATGTTCAAGTTAACATGTAAAAGTGTTCTTATTACGGGAAGAAGAATTCATGTATTTTTACTCTTCTTATGTTAATTAGCAGTGCTAATTTATGTAATTAGTAATGCTAACGGGAAAAAGTAAATGTCGTTTTCGAGCGTACAAGTTGAACTACTCTCAGAAAGTCAAAAGTTCAATAATTTGGATTTGGATGTCATCCAATACAGTATTAGACTTAAAGCAATATATTTGTCCATATTGGGCCTTGATATGAGCAATTCGTTTCACTGTATATGTACCAACAGTAATCAGGCTTGGCGTTTAGCTCTTGTAGGTTCACAAGGGTGGCAAAAAAATTTGTTTGGAACAGCTAACCAACTTACCCAATATAGGAGGGCCAGAGAGGTACATACAGAGCCTGACAAATATATTCTCTCTTTTTAATGAAAGAATAATGTACTCTTTCTTCATAAAACGACTTGAAATTGAAATGTCAAAGATAAGTTTATTGGATCCGTAGCACAATTTTTTTTTTGAACTTCGTAGCACAATTTATGCAACCATAAATCATAACCAAACGGCCCCTAAGTGTTATGATTTCAATTAGCTAATACTCCGTATATGTTAATTAGTAATGCCAATTTATGAAATTTTAAAGTTTTGCAAATGAGAAATCATAGTAACATGGTAATACCCGATCCCCGAGGTGGTCCACTTATGAAATGAACCCCTTTAAAAGGTTTTNTTTTTTAACAAGTTTAAAGATTTAGTTATCTAACTTAAAAATCAGAAAAATAAATGTTTTTCACAAATGTTCTATATCAGACTCATGTAACAAGCAATTGTGTCAATTAACTTTAACTAGAAGTTGAAAATGAACCCATAATTTATTTTCCAAAAAGCTCTCATTGAGCGACCAATCACTAGAGCAATGACTCAATGGTAATAAAATAGATATGTTAACCTGAATAATTTTCTAAAACAATAAGAGATGAAATCTACCCTATTTTTGGTTTTGGAAACGTACTTGTCTCATTGATACAACTGTTTTACATTGAAGTAGTATGCATAAATAATGCATGATGTGATATCATATCGTTTTGCTATTTTGAGCCAACACTCTACTCTATAGGAGGTTAGCTACTTTGGCTTGCACATAAATAGTATAACGTGTTATTGATATGTCTCCCGAATTCATGTCACACAAATGTTATGACAGATTAACAACAAAAGTACGTACCAAACTTGTACACCCAGATAAAAATAAATCCATTAGCGGAAATAAAATTTATAAATGATGGGAATAAAATTTTACAAACCATATCATTCTTTAAGACTGCATGTAATGGGTTGATACACCACGGGTTATAACACCCTTTTACACTCCTCAAATACAATTACACTCTTAGTCTTTAAAGTTTATATTTTTTTTTCATTTTTGCTTATAGTTTTATCGTGGCGATGATTCCGTACAATCGAAAGAAATCAAGAAGTGCTTTAATTTTTATTGCAATGTTTTTTTATTTTTGTTGAATTATTATTGTAAGATTTATTTAATTATGAATGAAATTTTAATTTAAAAAAAAAAATAGTTACGGTTGTCATTGCGGTCACCATTAGCAAATTGTTGTTAGGGTGTACTTTTGAAGAGGAAAACTGAGTTGGCGCTAATGTGGCAGAGGTGACCATATAAAACTGTGGTTACCATTAGCATTAGCCTAAGGCTGAATGCAATAAGACCACACCTAGATCAAGCGTCACCTCAGCTTTATCTTTTCTAGACCAAACTAAGGTGGTGTTTGTTTTTCATTAAGAGGCTCTTAACAGCCTTTTAATCTGAACCGTTCAGACGCGGTCAGACATTCTGGTTGTTCAGACCGTTTGTTTTTTTTTTTCCCGTTCAGACGCGTTCAGAGGCAGTAAGATCTTAATGGTCTAGACTTGAGAGGGTGTCTGAATGCCTCTTGTTGCCTCTTGCTGATTAAAAAAAANTTGAGATTCAGATTCAGAGCCTCTTAAAAAACAAACACCACCTAAGACCAAACACTCGTAGTAAGGAGACCACGCTCACAACAAAAAACATAATCCACAAAATTAAATAAAAACAAAAAACACTCACGCAAACCAAACTATTTCATTTGGTCTTCAAGTAGACCAAAACATTTGATTTTAAGGGAGGAGGACGCGTTTGGTTTGGTTGATGTAAAGGGGGGACCGAACAAAATAACGTAAACCAACCGAAAGATCGCGTCTTATTACGTTTAGTCTAACAAAAGGTGTGGATTTCCTCGAGAGAGAGGGCCCTCCCGTTACCTTCCACACGAGACATTGATTTTGTGCCGTTATTCCAACTGAAATTTCCGAATCCGTCACTATCTAATAAAAGCCACTACTGCACGATTTATTTCCCTTCGGATTAATTCTTACAAATAATGCTTATTAAAATAGTAAATATCCCCGCAATTAAAATGCTTTCGTCGAGATATTCTTAAGAAAGATCGAAGCATAATTCTCCTTCTATAATTTATGATTATCTAAAGCCTAGAATCATATTCTTTTTCTTCCTTTTACTTTCTTCTATTCCATTTTTAGATAATTATAACTCAAAAGGGTTATATGAGTGATTGAGTGGAAAATGTGGTAAAATGGAAATATTCACCACTTTCTTTCCTGTTTTAATATTCCTACCTTTGCTTCTAATCAAAGACTTCTTTGTTTGAAAAGCGAAACTTCAAAATTCTGTATGAACTAACCCGGGTAAATACACAAATAATATAGTTTTAAAACACATTATGAATTAATAGATACATACACAATTGGGCATTGCCTTCATTTGGAGTAAGGTTTTTTAATGTTGTTTTATTCTTTGCTTGACAAAAAAGAACAATTTACACATATGCACATTTGAGGCAGTGAGAAAATTTTCACCTCAAATATGTATTTCCTAGCCTTTTAGATAAGAACATTCATTATATCTAAGGGATGAATACTTTTATTTGATAATTTGCTTCACAATAACATGATGTTTTATTCAAAGCCAATATAATAAAACTTATACTTGAGAAATCTAGCTTGAATACTTAAGGAAAAATACATCTGTCGCTATACGACTTCTTACTTTCCAAGCCTAAAATTTCAAAAATCCAAAATAGACCGAGCTACTTGGCAACTTGTACAACACAACTATAAGCCAACCAGCGTTCAAGTATTGTAGGTGGATTAATCTGTATTCGATTGTTTAAGGACACGTGTCAAACGTAAACATGAGTTGCCAAAAAATGAGTCACACTTAGTCTATTTTGGACCTTTTAAAAAATTTTAGGCCTAGAAAATAATAAGTCGTAAGACGATCGGTCTATTTTGTTAATTTTCCCAATACTTGAATATATTAGCAAATTTGATTCAGCTAATTTCTTTAGACTAGATATACTTTTAACACGTAAGTACTTGGAAAAGATATATAGCCTTGCTTTTTCTTGATTCTTGTAAGAGAATTTTGCCAAATGGCCCTTTTAATCAAGCTTTATGGTAGAGTACGAATTTTAGTGGTTCCTTTTGTTTGTTCGATCTTCTATTATTTGTTGACTTAATCTAAAACTAATTTAAGTGTATCATGACGTGTGGGTATTCTGAAGCCTTAGTTGGCAACAAGAAAAAGAAACAAACTACATTTTCCTTTTTGCTGTCGACATGAAAATAATCAAAAACTATTATTCAGATAATAGTAGTGTAAGTTAGATATTGGAATACTAATAATGAATCTATGATCTATCAATGACGTTTGGAAATATCAGCAAACACATAATAAAGTCTGATAAGATCATAAGATACTTTCTAAATGATGTTAAGACACCTTTCAACTACTGTGATAAGAGCACAGGTTATGGTCATCAAATACGTCGTCAGTATCAAGTCATTATTCGACACACCATCAAACCTACCACCACCAACAACAACAACATTCCCTATCCTGCCAGAACAAGGTATGAAATCATACTCACCACCAAACAGGTGTAATAGTTCTACACCAAATTAAACATATAAAAATATCTCATTTTATACAAGCATAACTCACAAACACAAACAAACAAAAAAAATTGAACAAATTATTTGGTGTTCTATATCACCAAACCAATGCATAAAATGAGATGATGGTACTCCTTCGCCTACAATGACACTTAGCGTAAAGTTTGTGTAATGAAGTTTGATAAGACTTGTCTAATATGTGTCAAATTCAACATCAAAAGTTATTCAATTTAAAAAGCTATCAGTGACACCGGGTGAGGTGTCTTATAGGTGTAAATTGTGGGTCAATAACGTTGTCAATTACATCATTGGTAGTGTTATATGCGAGTTATATTAGAGAACTAGGTTAGTGGATCAAGCTTAATTGCGAGTCTGAGTTCATTAGATTTAAAGTTGTGGTTGTTTATTCAATAAGCTGCATGTTTGATATAAATACACATTTAATCACACAAAACATAAGTAATAATATCTTTACTAGCAGGGTACCCGCGCGTTACAGCGGCGGGTAGCCTGAAATAAAAATTTTCGATTAATAATGTATTTTAGTTTATTATGTTCTTTTTGACAATAAATTTACGGATATCAAGAATTTCGTATAGCCCGTGCCCGTTCGGGCTCGAACCCGTTGGCCCGTGCCTGTTCGGGCTCGAGCCCATTTGGTCCGCGCCCGTTCGGGCTCAAACCCATTTGGCCCGTTACCCGTTCGAGCTTGAATATTTGTATAATGTGCTTTATTATTTGTAGCAGTGAAATTTAATGCAGGAATTGTGTTTAATTTGATTGTATAATATGCTTGATAATTTGTATTTCTTATGTAAAGGGTGTTTTAATAACTGTATTAATTTTATCTATTGACCAGTTAAATAATTGACTACATTAAATAGCATTAACGTGGTGTTTTGTTGTACACTATGCTTCTTGTCTTGTACTTCTGAAAATTATGTGCATTAAAGTGTTTTACACTATGTTTCTTTTCTTGTAAATAGTAGTCATTATAGTCATTAATAACATTGACCACTTTAATAGCATTAATGTTGTAAGTATAAAAATAAGTCTGAAAATTACATCATGCTTATTTTGTTGTACACTATGCTTATTTTATTGTAAATCTGAATATTGATTGCAGCTATTGTACATTGTGCTTAAATGGTTGTAATTTTTGGTGAAGGGGTGTTTTTAATAGCATTAATGTTGTTTGATAGAATTTTGGTCTTAAAATGACACCACGCTTTATTTTGTTGTACAATATGCTTACTTTGTTATAACTCTGAAAATTGGGTGCATTAAAGTGTTGTAAACCATGCTTAATTTCTTGTACGTCTTAAAATTTTGGAGAGAGAGTCATTCATGCTTTATATGTAGTATAGATTTGCTATTTTACAGTGTATATGAACTTTAGGTAAAATCCAAATTGCCGCTCCCTCCTAAAGGCAAAACAATCCATCACGTATAAAAGAATAGCAACTGTCATAAAAATGGAGGAAACCGCGAAGTAGTATATAATTATGTCGTCAAATACAAGTTCATCTCCGTGCAAACAAACAACAAAGAAAATAAGAAGAAAAAAAAAGTGGGAAAGAATGACTTTCAATATTCGTTTCAGTTTATGCATCCCATTCAAACGGTGGGGAATATTAGATAACTAGATTAGTGAATCAAGCTTAAGTATGAGCTTAAGTCCATTAGGTTTAAGGTGTGATTGCTTATCCCATAAGCTGCATATTTATTAAATGGGAAGTGATTGACACACTCCCAAAAGTTATTGGCACACTCAACTGTACAAGTTGTTAAGCAGGATATACATAAAGTACAAATATCTAATGTATTGAGTAGAGTATAATAATAAATTTTAAAAGTGTGTAAATCACTACCTTTATTACATACATATGCAATCTTCCAAATTAATCACACAAAATATAATAATAATAATAATAATAATAATAATAATAATAATAATAATAATAATAATAATAATAATAATAATAATAATATATTCATTATTTATTTATTTATTTATTTATTTATTTATTTATTTATTTGACATGTATTGAAAATGAATCACAAAAGGATCCAACGATGAAACGCACTTAAAGGATGCAAGATGACATCCTTAATACAATGGCTTGAGAACAAAAGAAATTGCTATTGTCACTCGTGAAATTGAGACTAAATGTTATCGACAAAGTGAGAACTACTAACTAAAAGTGAGATCATAAGCTCAACTTGAACTCTCGAGCACCAAAGATGAACTTGACAATTACGAGATTGATGAAACAGCTTGATCACGCATAGACCGGTGCACATTAATTGTTGAAGAAGAATAAAGAGCTTGCGACGATAAACGGTTGTTGTTCTTGATAACGCTATTGTTGTTCACAAAAGGGGAGGTGGTCATGGACGGACCTTAGTGGAGACCGGGAAGGGCCACGGCCCTCCCAAAACTTTGAGGTTTTACTATTTACTCAAAGAAAATACAACGTTGGCATTCTCAAACAAACAAATGTAGCACTGGGCCCTTTCATAAAATTAACCTAAGTTCCGTCTATAGAGGTGGTATGTCATTGTTGCTCACCTCGAACAAAAAGTCACTAAACATGTTATGTTTTGAACGAGCCGGTTTTCCATCTAGAGTTACGGAGTACTATTTTACAAGTTATAAATGCATTCGTTGGGGGATAACGGCGGTTATCATTAATGTAAAAGTGGATCGGGTGGCATTTTTTCTTTCGAGATTGTGTCTTACAAAATTGTTATTATAGAGGGTATATGGTAAAAAGGGATAAATAACTCGCTTATAACTGCCATGACACGTTGTGGGGTACTTAATAAAATATCAACCATCATTACATTAGATAAGATAACCGACATATTTCTTAAAAGTTTGCAAACAATTTCCCTTTCACTATATATGCCACGATTGCATTTAATTAGTTTCTTGTTCTAGTACTCTACCAAATTTGTCATTGGTCGACATAAAGTTGTCGACATCATTAATTATAAGAAAATGTTTTTTTCTTTATCATTTCCGTTAACAATCCAAATATGAGTCATTACAATAAGAAAAAGTTTCATTTTTAATTTTATATACACCCTGATTGATTTTTTAAAAACAAACAAATAAATAGAGCAAAATAGCACATGAAATTTTCATGAGAATACGGGTTTTTAGTCACATTCAATATCACATGTATCCCATGAATTAATGGAATTTCCATGTGCATTATGATAAATAGAACTAATAACATATAGGAAATTATAGGAAATTAAAGGCCTAACACGACATTTTAAGTATCACATTCTCTTTGGTGCATGCATATTTGATTGTGTTTACATGCGTTCTAGCTAATAAATGTGTGGAATCGATTGACACACTTTCATTTGTTATTTGCACATTTAAATGTACAAACTGCTAAAACAATATATAATAAATGTACAACTGCAAAATGCACAGATTAAATTGTGCAAATAAAAAATTTGAGTATGCAAATCATTAGCCTAAAGTTTGAGAGGGGATATATACATTATTTTTTATTGATGCGTACATCACCATTTGTGCAATACAGTGTTGTACATTATGTTGTACAACTTGTATAAAATGGTGTATGGAATAAAAAAAATAATGCATATATCTCTTCGCTAGTGTTGTCAATGATTAATCTCAATGTTTTATAAAGTTATGTTTTAAGTGTTACGTGATGTATGTTTATAGAATAATTACCTCTCACACGATAATTTTAAATTGAAAAAACTTGATGTCTTCAAACCCGCTTTTCACTTTTTCCTTTTCAACAACTTACTACTCTTTCAATTTACCAAGTCACTCCTTTTTCGCCTCACTTCCGTCTTCCACTACCAGCACCACAAAGGTAACATTTTCGTTCATTCACATGTGTCACTTACACACATAAAAAAATAAAATAAAAAAAAATTGATTTACTAACACTACTACGTAAAGTGAAATAAAGATCCCTTAATGAAGCTTTGTTTTGGTAGAATATGGGATCTATACGATTTCCTTCCAACTAAAAGGACATCTGACCCCGGTTGTCAATGAAAAAACTGCTCTTTAACTTTATTACTTGGAGGTTTTTTTAAACTCATATGCACCAACCCTTATATCTTTTTCACTTGCAATATATAGAACACAACCATTAACACAAAATTTATTATTATTATTATTATTATTATTATTATTATTATTATTATTATTATTATTATTATTATTATTATTATTATTAATTCGTTCCAAATAACAGGCATGTGCACATTATTTAACATAGATTTTATCATCAAGTAGAGGTTCATGGAACTGATTGGATATGTAATGTGTGAAATCTGGTTTGAGCCCTAATTTGGCATTGTAGGCTATTTCAAGCATTATCGTATCTAGTTTTTGAGAAACATTAAACTAGGGTTTATAGCAACCCCATAAGTAGGGCTCGAAGTTGGCTAGTCTGCTTATGTTTACAATTTAATATTGTTATGTACACGAACTGAACAAAGGTATGTTTTAATTCGTGAGTGTTGTTTTTTGGCCATAGACTTTTCATTGAAAGCATTGTTTGCGAACACAATCATATGTTTTAATTCGTGAGTGTTGTTTTTTGCATCGACTTGAAATCGATGCAATAACATTTTCTATCCTAAGGAAGATGACTGGATATCCATAGAAGTGCTTTTTAAGGTATGACTATTATGATCCCAACTCGATATTAGTTAAGTTTCTATGTTGGGCATTAAATTTTTAGAAGACTACATTGATGCTTAAAAACAAAGTTAGCTTTAATTATTGAATGGGGTATTTAAAGAATCCTAATAGTATTAGTTAAGTATTAATTGGGTGGTTTGATTGTGAGTGTATATGAACTCTCACTAAGAGATCATGTACAAATATCAACCAAGTAATCTATAATACTATAAGATTGAGTCCCTTAATTTAATGTGGAGTAATCAAGATACTCAAGATGAAGTCCCATAATTTAATGTGAAGTATATACAACATCGAGATGGAAGTGCAAGGGTTGCCGGAATTGATCACGTATTTAGTATAGAATTAAAAGTCGGTTATGGATTGAGATGGAGTTGAAAATGTTGCAAGAATAATTAATGATTTAACCTAATTCATGCCTATATAAACCGACCAAATTCACATTTAGTATGTACATTTGAAGATGATTTACACATCTTTTAGATCTTTGATTGTTGGTAGCGGTCTATAAATTCTCTTTTGCAACATTTAGTACGTACATGTTTGTTGAAGTGTGTTAATGAGAAATATTTTGGAGATGATTCACACATCTTTTAGATCTTTGTTATTAACTTGCTCTTTTTTTTTCTTAATTTAGTTATCATACGCAGGTACCATGAAAATCACACAAGATCATGCATGCTAAGATAAATGGAACCAAAGATTGGGATACCAACTATTTTCTTTGTTTCTTACATATTTAGGTGATTGTTATAGATAAGCATATGTATAGATATATGTATTATGTTAATGCATTTTCATATACAAGTAATTTATTATTACGTACAAGTAAGTTGTTTGTGTTTTCTATTGATGTAGCTCACATGTGCGAATTGATTCAAGAAAATGTACACGAGCATGTATGTAAAGCAACATTTAAATGGTTAAATGATACTTTTTAGCGTGATTAGTTGACATCTCATTACTCTCTGATTAGTTTTCCATCTTGCAAATGAAATTTTCATGAATCAATTTTGTCTATCTTTTCTTTTTTCTAAAGGTAACAAGCTAACTTAATCTTGCATTAGGCATTGTGATTATTGTTTCCTTATTGGATGTCTTTTGGCAGCACCAAGAACCTTTTTTGGATCCAAATATAATGGGAGGAAAGAAGAGCTTTAAGTGTTCACCAATTTAAAAAGAGCATAGAATATCAAATATATATATATATATATATATATATATATATATATATATATATATATATATATATATATATATATATATATATATATATATATATATATATATATGTGAATGTTTTTAATCAGTAAAGTTAGTTTATGTAAGTAGTTGCTTTCGAATGCTCTTTGAGAAATATTACAATGAATTTATCGTAATTAATGGGGAAGGGGTAACATTATGCTCCATTTTTTGTGTCGAATTCATTGTAAAAAATGTCTAGAAAATATGAAGAGACTCTATTTTTGTTTCACTTATTACATGCCTTCAATGCAACCTCATAATAAGTATACAATCATGAAAGGAGATGAAGTGCAAGGGTTGCCGGAATTGACTACATGATATTTAGTATAGAATTAAAAGTTGGCTGGATGAAGTGCAAGGGTGTCATAATTCTCAAATTTTCAGGTCAATTCATTATTCCCGACATTTTCTATTCATTGAATTTCAATTCAACATTTCACGTAAACAGGGTTTACGGGTATCCATTTGACGAGACCGGGTAGGTTAAGTCACATTTTCAACCATCGTACATTTCCTAGACTAGGATTAGTCTACATTGCATCATGACATCATTTGCATTCTATTCCACTCGTAAATATATATTTTCAAGTTACCCTTATTTATTTATTTGTATATAAATAATAAGACAAGTTATTAAATTTTAACCTAATGCACCAAACAAATTCCACTAGTGCACTAATATATTTTTATATTAGTTATTTTTCCATT